>CM073212.1:4589243-4796291 GCA_037042885.1 Auricularia sp. M12
TAGAGCTGGCTTTCCGCGAGAAGCGATCTTCGCGTGGATCCTCCCTGCGAGAACGACGTTCTTCATGAGGGGATGCGGAGCGGCCGCGTTTGAAGCGCGAGGATGACGCCTGTGTGATTTATCCCATGAGTTAATGATACTCAAACATCTCGATGAGAAGTAACGTACCTGCGAAGGTGCATGAGACCGCCTCACCGGGTCACGCTCATGCTCGCGCTCCCGTTCGTGCTTGCGCAGCTGCTCGCGCTTGCGCTGGCGGTTTCGCTCCTCCCGCTCCCGCTCTTGTTTTTCCTCCAGTTTTTCCTTCTTCCAAGTATCGACCTGCTTACGCTTCATTCTCATAAATATGTCGGCGTACTCATCAGGATCTTCACGGAATGCTTGCAATTCTTCGTGAGCTTCCGCGTCGAAATTGTCCTTGAAGAGTGCCCAATCGCCGATGCCCTGAGTCCGGCCAATATGAAATAACTTGAAGAACCCGGCCAGAGTGAACGAGCAGCCGGCATAACGCTCCTCTGTTGCCAGTCAGAGCAGGATAAGTCGGGAAGTACGGGCGCACCTGATTCGGGGACTTTCCAGCCCTCACGGTCAGAGATACGCCAGCCATTGTCCTCCAAAGCAGCAGTCACTGCATCGTACAAGCGCACACGAACAGCCGCATGACCAAGAGTATCTCCTGGAAGCCGCTTGGATGGCATCGCAATGTTGAACTCTGTGAGCCGGTTCCGAAGCCAGACAATGAAGGCTTCATCCTTGTCGACGTTTCCACCGGCAGTGGCTGCAGGAGCAGGACCAGCGCTGGTAGTAGGCTGGGCACTGGAGGAAGCAGGTGCGCCTGGCATCGAAGCAGGCTGAGACGCAGTCACAATTAGAGTCTCGCACTGCACACTGTTTGGCAACTCACGGCGTGCATAGGATGTGTGACGGGCGCAGGTCCAGAGTCATCTGGAAATACCCAGAGATCTAGCTTGTAGCGGCCACCTTCATTAACGAGCGCCTGTGTATCCGCTGCCTGCATGCTGAATTTGGCGTAGTCGCCGCTCTTGATTTTGTCCAGTGATCCGAGGTACTTGAGCTGGTTGCTGTTACGCCCGCGCGACTTCAGAACACCTCGGGTATCTACAGAGTATTAGTACACGTAACACAAATGAAGATTGACGTACTCTTGAGAGGTGTATGCGCGTCGAGGACCTTTGGGACCATCTCGGTAAGCCGCGCGCTCTTTGTCGTCCAGGGATCGTCAACGAGCCCGAATGGAATATCCTCCACACTATTGTCAAGTTGAATCTGGACTTCCTCGACCGGCGCGTTGGGATAATGAAGATGCACGGAAACTAAGACAGACTAAGCGCAGAACACGGAGAGCAATTTAGACATACCGTCACGGGTATTGGGCGATGGCAGCGGCGGAGGAGATGGCACTGAGGCGAAGAACCCGAGCCCAAAGTCCATCGAGTTCCGCGGAGATCCTGGAGGCAGCAGCGCGCCAGGGCCTGCTAATGCGTGACGCTCACGGTGCTGCACAACGGTAAGGTTGGAAGCCGAGCCACGAGCTGCAGGAGCGAGCTTCCGTGAGGCCGCAGCCACCGTCGGGCTTGGCTGCTCGGAGTCGCTGTCCTCGGTTCCCAAGTCCTGCATGTTGTCTGCGGACAAAGAACCACATGAAATTGTGGTATTGTGAAGCACAAACGAAATAATAGGCACGTACCGGCGTTGCTGGCCTCGTCGGCCTCGTCGCTACTACCATAGGGAAGCTGGTCCAATATTCCGCGGGGAACCCGTTGACCCGGAGGATCAAGAGAGACTTTGGCCAAAGTAAGCTTCATTAGTGCACTAGTAGTGGAGGTTAGTGCTGGAAGCGTTGCACAGACTGAGACTCACGGAGTAGGGTTACTAGTGACCGTCTTGTCGTTGTCTTGCTGCTTGTCGGCGCTGGTTTTGCGAGGCTCCGCGGCGCCGCCCTCCTGATAGATATAAAAGTGCGAGAAGCGTGGATCCTTGATGAAGCGAGCCTCGTTTGTCGCAAGGCCTGCCTTGCAGTAGTTGTATAGCTCGGGCTTCGTGGCCTTGTTCTTGGCTGGCTCAAGTTCAAGCAAGCCACAGAGCGTCGACAGCTCGTTCTTCTTGAGACTCTCGAGCGGGCGGCCGTCGAAAACAGGCATGGTCGTTGAGGTAGACATTTTCTAGCGGAGAGAGAAAGTTGGTCCCGCTAGCTTGAGGGGAGAGGGGGCGGACGAGCATGTGGGTAGGAATTGCCACAAGAAGCTGTTCCTGACGATGACACTACAAATAAATTGTTCCAAGATGAGTGATGTACAGCTTATAGTTACAAGCAGCAGTATACCACAGCAATAGGTACTCAACTGTTCTTAGATTCGGAGCGGCCGCCCCTCGTCGCTGGATCACGCTGGCATCCGATGGACCGCTGATGGGTACTGGTGATGACCAAGCAGACTTGGCAACGCGTCATCGGCGTTCACCGATCAGCGGGGCTCCGGGCTTTCTACTGACGCCGCACCGTCTGCCATCATCATTGCGCTTAAGGATAACGGGTTGGTCTCGGTCACCGCGGAGGGCGCGCGCAAACGTCAAATAATTTTCCCAGCCGATAATAACACGGCTGACCAGGACGATTTCTGGCGGATGTGGCACGCCGTGCCCCTCGTAGACGGCGTGCGTCGGGTGGCAAGCGATGACGCAATTTGGACCGACTTTGTCCAGATGCGCAATCTCTCATCGCCGCGCGTGGAGCGCGATTAGAGGGAGGCGTCGCCTGCGCAAAGCCAAGACTTACCTAGGATTCCCAGCCTGATTTTCTAGCTCGGATGCTTGACTTCACACTTGCCGGTTGCACGGTATTAGCAACGCTGCATTCCCCGCGTACTTCAGCCGGCAGCACGAGTCGGAGCGATTCAGTGCTCGCGTACCCGAACGTCTCTGTCCAACTGCCTGGTCAGCGCTCATTCTCGGGCTTGATCCCGAATAGGCGTTAAAATGCGACTTGTTGTACCATTGCAATTATACTGCAGCTACAAAAAACATGAGTCCCACGGGTTCTGCGTCAATGAATGAACTGCGGCTATTTGAACAGTGAATCCGGGAAAGCATTCCGTAAAGGTGAACAAGGCAAAGCCGCAGGCGAAGGGTGATTGTGAACTACGATACGACGTGGCTCACAAGTGTATGTATCGGTCATTCAGAGCACCGGTGAAACATCACCTGTAATCCACGTTCATCCGCAAGCTCATTCGCCGCACACGCATCCGCAGCGGAAATGCCGCACACAGTGAAGCTGAGTCTCCTCATACCGTCCCGCGCGGCGACAATCTCAGAGAGGCGACTCAAGAGCGTTTCTGCGTCCGCTGGGGTCAGGCGTTCGGTTTCTGCATCGATGGTAACCTGCACAGGCATCGCACTAGCAGGACCATCGCGAGTCTCGAGATTAAGTGCGGCCAGACCAGTGAGCAGATCCCAAGGGAACCTAGTCACCCGCCGAATGTCTATCTGGTCAAGGACGACCGTCTTGCGTCGGACCACGATGCACACCTCGCGCAGCGATGAAAGCGGCGTCGGCACGTCGTGCGCAAAGACAGGCAGAACGGAGATAGGGATGCAGACCTTCTCGAGTCGCGCGAAGCATTCTTTGTCCTGCGCGAATACAGGAGGGAAAGCGCAAACGTCGACCTGGAGATAGAACATGATCATCTTGTGCGCAATCAAGCGGCGCTGCTGACCCCGAGAAAACCGGCATCGCAGGTCCACAATGTCCTCTTCCAACGTCGCACGCAGAGTCAAATCTATTACGCCCCGCATGAATCCGGCGAGATCCAGACGGCACGCAGCATTCATATGAGACACACGGACGCTCGTGAGGTTATCCACGCGCTGCATGGCCCGCTGATACGGCACGAGGTCGCAGGATCGGTCAGCTGTTTCCAGCGCGAGGTCGAGGAGGGTGTGTGGCGCAGGCCGGCTGGGCAGCTTATGTTGACAGCTTATGCCGCGAAGCGACAGCTTCGTCAGATGGGGACACGTCCTGAACAAGATGTTGAACATGTCCGGCTGAGCTGGATACGAGTTGATCGCTGCGGAGAGGTGGGTCAAGGATGAAAGCGCAGGACAGCACAGAGGCAGAATGAGCATCGGAATCTCGAGCGAGCACAGGGAACCGGCCTTGCCGCCGAAAAGGTTCATCGGGATGGCTGAATCCAACGATCCAACGTGCAGCGAGCGGAGAAGTGGGGCCGGAGAAGTATAGTTTCCCAATTGCAGGGCACCGTACCAGGATATTGAGCGAAGATGATACATATGTGCCATGAGCGCGCGTTCTATCGCCCTGAGCTCAAGGTAAGAATATCGGGTAGAGAAGTTAAGTCGAAAATCGACGGGGCAGTTCCCGGCGAGGAATAGGGCTCGATCAAGCATCGGAAGGACGTTGTGCATGGACAGATCGATGCAGATATTTGACCAGACAGAAGGCGCTAGAGCTGCGCCGCGCCACGTCCTACTGACGCTCGTGACAGCAAAGCGGTCCTCGAGAGGTAGGAAGCCAAAGCAAAGCGACAAGACTTCAGTCGAAAGCTGTATGACATTGTGCTGGCGATTCCAGTCGCCAAGAATGTCACTTAGTACCAGAGTGATGATTTTATCGGTATCCGTCCTGATAGCATTGGCCGTGGATGCACTGGATACATTGGTTATCAGCGGCGACGAGTTAGAATATCAAGTGAGCAAGACGTACTCGGTAGTGCCGCCAAAGATTCTTTGGAGAGCGGGAATAAGCTGCGCCCGGAGTAGTTGAGTGTTGGAAGGCAACATTGGGTTGTGTACACCTGTGATTGTGCGGCGCTATTATGCCAATTGCAGTGCAGGCGAGTGGCACTCCTGCTCGCGACAACCACGCCAGCGAGCCGGCGCACCATTATTCCGTAGAGTGCTTAACGGCTTAGTCGCGAGCGCACAAGGATGAGCTTGGTGATAGCAAGGCTGACTGGAGCGAAGCCCGGCAAGCACCAAAGTGCGGACTTCCAATTGAATGCTCACGGTATTAATATTGCTGCGCCTTTTCATACCTTATTCGCACGTTCTAACATGGTTTATTCTAATTTGTTGCTCAAAGAAGAATACCAAACCAGGAATGATCTCCTACAAGTCCGTGACTTTCACTAGGATGCCAGCGTTTTTTAGAACACCAGCGTCCACCTTTCCTCCCGCAACAGGGCGATGGAGCCTATTTTGTCCTGAGTAAACTCGCAGTTAGGCGGGCCGAGAGCGTTCAATTCAAATGTTTCCAACGGCCTACTTGGTAGAACGGTGAAATTGGCGCTCGCGAACGCGTCCGTATTCTCCGTTTCTGCACGTCCCATGAGCACCTCGAAGCGGGCGTCTTACAAGATTTTGAACTCACGGATGTCGCGCAGCGCATAATACGTTGCATTCAGGCTGTCCGCCGCGACGGTGAGAACGAAGAAGCCGCGATACGAGCCCTCGGACCACTGTAGCTCGGGGTTGGCTGCAATGAGCTTCGCGGACATGACATCTGCGTCTGCAGGCGAGATGTTGCGCCCGAAAGACGAGGATGACGTCACGGCGGTGCCAGCGAACTCGACTCCGAGCGCGCCGTCGCCCGTCTCTGGGTTATACCTGCTAGTACGTCAGTTCAGCAGGACCAGAGCTGAGTCGAGCACGCGCACGTGGTTGTGTCGTTGGGGACTATGACGCGCGCGTAAGATTCAGGAGCGTGCATCATGACTGAGCACACTCACAGGCAAGGTCAGAGACCCAGTTTGCGTGCGAGTCTCCGGCGAGGACGACGACGTTGTCGATAGCGTTATCGTGAATGTGATCGAGGATGCGCTGCCTGTTTGCCTTGTACCCGTCCCACGCGTCCTGTTCATAGTTGTCAACATCGTGAACCTGACGCCGAAATAACCCACAAGGTTAACTGCAGGAGCCGTTAGATCAGGCGCCGAGTTCCCAGCATATACGGCCCCTATACTCACACGTATTGCCCTGCAGCAGCTGCGAAAACACAACCTGCTGTCTGCGGCACAATGAGGCTTGTATGTGGTACGCAGGTCTCGCGCAACTGGCATACCCGACAACGCGCCAGACAGCGCCGCGCTCCTTGCTCTGAGACAGTGTATCCATGAACCCTACGCCCGAGCTCGTCAATCATCCGTATACGTACAGTGCGGTAAGCGACTCACATTGCTCTTGATTGGCTCCCATAATCGACCGCTGAGGCTTGTCGGCGACCGCGGCAACCACTGCGCGATGTCAACCTCATAATAATGGATATGACGGCAAGTAGGAGCGCACAAGCTCTGTTCCACCCGTCGTCGGTTACATCGCGGTCGTAGTTGCCTGCCAAAAATGATCAGTACTTGAGCGAACGACGGGAGACTAAATCTCACGGGTATCGAGCATGGTGAGATCCTTTGAGCTCCCGTCAGTACACGGCGACCAGTGGATATTTGGAGAACGCACGAGCAGCTTTCCGAACTGAAAGTTACGCCAAATGCGCAGCTTGTCGTCTGCGGCAACTTGTCTGATCTATGTCCAAGGGCACAGGCGCATCAGTGTCAAGAAAACGGCATTTTACTGTAAACGACGCGAACCGGCATCCACTCATGATACGCCCGCACAGCGACGAGTTTCCGATCCGTGAAGCAGCTGCGATCCCGGCCAATCAATCTTTATTGCTCCTTGAGGAGGGCGATCGAGCCTACGTTCCACTGGGAGAGAACGAGCACCCGCCAGTAGCGACGGAGTCATTCGAGTCGCTCGTGCCGGCCTTCCAGCCGTTGTTCGCGACCTCGTGGTCGTCCCACACCGTGATCCACGGCGCGCTCGCGTGCGCGGCGACGAGCGCCGAGTCCGTGCGGTAGAGCGCAAGGCGCGTGCGGTAGTCGGTGATCGTGGCGAGCTCGCGGTCTGAGAGGATGCGGCCGATCGGGTGTCTGCGCCAGCATCAGCTCGACGGGACTCAGTGTACAACAGTGAGAACTGCTGATACCCTGTGGAAGCTGTCCGAGGAATTAAACAGCTGGTAAATAAAGGGAGCGAAAGGAACACACTGTCTTTATTCTCGTACATCTGCAACGCGGGCGCGCGGCGCTAAATCAGCAGCGATTCCAGCGCGCGCAGCGAATAACGCACGTAATCGCCCAGGTGAACGAACGCGTCGGCGCTGACATTCTCCTTCGCAACACGGTACGCGTTGAAGAATCCAAACGGGAAGTTCGAGCAAGAGAACACGGCGAGCTTGAGCGGGTTTCCGCCATTGACCTCGTTCGCTGGCGTTTCAGGGTCGGCGAAAGTGCGCGTGCGCCCGAGCGGAGAAGTTGTTTCTGGGTTCGTGCAGTCTGCGAACTGATACCTGCCCTCGAGTATATCAGCGAGAAACAACACGGACGGCGCAAAACTCAGACGTACCAGTACCAAGTGTCGGGCTTCAGACCGGACGCCTCGACCTTCAACGTCCAATCAACGTCCAGGCTGGTGAATGCGTGGCCCGTGTCTACGGGTGAACCGGTCTGGCCGGCATTGTCCCAGATGGAAAATGAGACGCAGATCGGGACGCTTTGGTCGGGAACGCCGTCGCTGGCAGGTGCAGCGCGTGTCCAGAGAAGAACGCTGCTGCTGAGTGGATCACCCTACATACAGATTAATTTTGAAGATAGGCAAAACCAAGAAAATGACACACGCTCGCGACGCTGTGAGTAAAGTTCACGCCTCCGGACCAGATGAACGGCGCCTGGCGATTGATGTTTAATTTAGCAGGCCGGCTGTAGCATAACGTGGAGGTCTGACATTGCTAAAGTCTCCGCCGCTATATAGAACGTAGTGTTGATCCTTGAACGGGCTGGCATCGACCATCTGTCTGCGGAAGTTGCGACGGCGATGAATCGAATCAAGGTCGTATCCTAGCTAGAAGACACACTTCAGTCATGAGTTGTCACCACTGCAGAGTTCCATACGTCTGGTTGGGACTCAAACGGCGACTGGTAAGCAATGTTGCGCAAGTACGGGTTGCCAAGAGCAGCTCCGAGCGACCCGGCAAACAGTACCAAGGAGAGCAGCATAATTCGACGCAGACGGAGCGCGAGGATCCGGAGCACGGTCAGTTATATGCACAACGCGATCTGCGCACGTTCGTGGAGCGTGCGAGCCAGGCGTACTGCAGCCGCCTCGAAGCCATAGACGAAGACGGCGTTCCACGTCACGACCTAGGGAACGCGCATGGTCGTGCGTCTGGGAGCGCTGAAAATTCAATGTGAAGGAAGGGAACGAAGAAGCCGCGTTTGCAAGACATCCACTGGCAGCACGTTTGTCGGCGGGTTGTTACAAGTAGCATTTGGCAGACTCGGAGCAGCTGGACAGTCGACTGGAAGACGGGCAGCCTGTGTGCCGCGCAATGCGCTTATTAGCAGATTTCCTAGCCTAGACCTCAAGACCGCCGTCGCTAAAATGAGGTAATCCATGTCGCAGTCGGTCGGTTGAGCGGGAGAAGGAGTTTGGCGCCCAGCCGAACTCCGCTTTTCTGCTCTTGCTCTCGTCTTCCTCCAGCGACTCCAGTGGTCACCGGACCGCTCAAATTCTATAGCTTCAACCATTGATAGCTCGTGCCGCTTTACCGCCATGTTTAGCATATCATGAACTGGCAGCGCCCAGGCATCGTGGAAGCCGTCTTGGGTTGGAGCGCGAGCGCTAATCGTCATGGTCTCCGCTGCTATATAACTGCGCCCGCGCCGGACACACGCCTAGCACTTACATCCGCACCATGGAACTCAAATTCACTCGCAACAGCGCTCACAACACGGAGATTGTTGGGCCCGGCGTCACGTACACGGTGTGTTCGCCCGGGATGTTCCACAGGCACACGACCATCTCCCGCAGCGACACGACGGTTGCCGAGATTGAGTGGCATAATTTTGCGTACAGTATCCTGCGTATGGGTGGCGTGGAAATGAAGCTGTCCGACTTCATTAAACGCGATGGCTTCTTGAACTGGTGAGTACGAGTTAATGCTGTTGATCAACTCTGCTGAACGACGCTACAGCGACAAGCGCAAGTTCATGTTGGAAGGTAACAATTACAAATGGAGCGTCGACTCCGATTTCAACATGAAGGTGAGTATGTCCAGCGCAGATCGCGTAACTCGCTCTGATTTTGTTTGATGTCAGTTAGAATGTAACGGGACGTCGGTGGCCACTGTGCAGCGCAAGATGGTCAAGACGACCGTCCTGCGCGTCGACCTGCATGCTGCGAAGACACTCGATGTGGTCATACTCACAATGATTGTCATGTGGAAGCTCAACGATGACGACGAAATCGCGCGTGCAGCTGCCGGAGGGTAGACCGTCGTCTCCGCTTTATAAACCGTGTGTACCTCTACTCCCATACAATCCAATAAATCTTCGTTCTAGAGCAACTGCGAGCATTCCCGCCCATTGCTGCCCAATGGGGATTCAATCATTGGCAATGCACTCCGGCACCGCCAACTTCACAGCCCCTCCGCCACAGACAACCATAAAACGCGAGCGTGCACCGGCGCAGCTGCACTACCGGCATGAACTTCACCATCACGCAGAACAACCCCTACGGAACCGAGCTCGTGGGCCCTGGCGCTACGTACGTCGTGCAGTCCGGAACGCTCAGGCGCCACACCACCGTCTCGCGCGGCGGCGCGCTCGTCGCGCAGATGGACTGGCATTCTTTCTCGCCGGACATGCTGCGCCTCGGTGGCGCGGGCGCAGAACCCGTCCGGATTCGCAAGTTCCTGCGGCCTGAGCCCGGTGGATCGCGTCGTTCGTGAGTTTTCCAGCGCACTTCCGCTCTTCTCTCAGTTCCCAGGCTGATATTACTTTGAATTTTGACAGCAAACGGACCTTTGTGGTTGGCGGGCAGAGTTACACTTGGTACCCGGCTAGATCTCACATGACGGTGCGTATCCATCCCGATTCATTTCTCAACTGATAGATTCCATATAACACCTTCAGCTGCGCTCCGGAGAAATCTCCCTCGCGACAATGCAGCGCCATCCCCTGAAGCTGCACGTCTCGCAATCGGCGCCGAGCATGTTGCCAGTGGATATCATCGTGGTCACGATGCTTATCATGTGGACGTTCCGGCACCGGCGCGTCGACGAGAACAGTGGTGCGGGCGACGATGTCGGCGGTGAGGGCGGTAATGCAGATGGGCCGAACGACATCGGCGGCGGTGGAGGCGGCATCATAAGCGACGACGGAGACGATGGAGGGGACGACGGTGGTGGTGATTGGGGCGGAGACAGCGGTGGGCGCGGCGGAGACGGTGGCGGAGGAGATGGCGGCGGGGGAGCAGTCGGAGATGGTGGAGGAGGTGGAGGTGGAGATGGAGGAGGAGGAGGAGGAGGAGGAGGAGCAGGCGGAGACTGAGGACATAGAGGTTGAAGTGGTCTGGCACGACGTCACTGCGCTTCAGGTTGTCGATTGACTCTGACAGAGGATTTGCTGCTAGCCGCGCAGTCGGTATCGCGATGCGCCCAAGCTCAGGGCCGCGCCAACGCTCCACTCGCCGCTCATGCTGCGAGCGCCCAACGTAATTCCAGTCACTGCAATCCCGTCAACACAGCTTCTCATGAGCGCTCGAGCGGAGAGTGTGGCACTGCCGGACGTCACCCCACTAACAGCCGACTCTCCCCAGCGTAGGTATAAAGACCCCGCCCGACGAGCGACGCATCGGATCCCCATCTCAACCATGGACTTGACAATAACGCACAACAACCCGCTCGACACCGACCTCGTCGGGCCGGGCGTCACATATAGAAAACGCCGGCTTCATGAGGAAACGAACGACCATTTCGCGCGGCGACGCGACGGTCGCCGAGATCGACTGGCACTCGTTGTCGTCCCGTATTCTACGCATGGGCGGCGCCGAGGTCAAAATCAGCGATTTCTTGCGGAGCGCCGGGGTTCTCAGTTCGTCAGCATGCCCGATCTCTCACTCTCATCGTGTTTTCGTGTCCTAATCTGCACTCAGGAAACGAGAATTCGTAGTTGGCAGAAACACGTACACCTGGAAGCTTTCCAGCTCTCGCATGGAGGTCAGTCCATTCAACTCTCGCTTCCTGAAGCTAAAATCATCGTCTCACGCTTTCTGCACTGGCAGCTGCACTCCGGCAAGACGCCAGTCGCTATGATGGAGCGCTCTCTCAGGAAGCGACCCACATATATTCTCGCCCGGTCGGCAACTACGGTGCGCGTGATGGTAGTACGCTTTGCAGAACCAGAATTTACCCCAAAAGACCGTTGGCAAGACTTACACAATCCACTGCGATACGCCCCGCGGAGGCTTCGTCATTTTGCACGGAGTTTACGAGAGTCAGCTGGAGCCTAGACCTGTAGAAAGGAGCTTCACAGCTCCTGCTTATCTCCCCACCAGGAACAACCAGAAACTCTACAGGACACGTCTACGGTCTTCCGGAGAAGGGTACTACGTACTACGCTCGCGTTGTAAGGCCTGCAAGACGATGAGTCAGTGTGAGAGCGATCCGCAAAGACTGGCACGCACCTGCAACGCGGCACGGAGTTCGGCGTTCTCGCGCTCCTTGTCTTCTAGTGCGTGTTCTGCCGCTGTACGCTTCGCCTGTTCTTCCTTTCGCCCCGCTTCTGAGATTCCCAAATTGGCCTCCGCAGTCTGTAAATTGACCTCCGCAGTCTGTAAATTGACCTCCGCAGTCTGTAAATTGGCCTCCGCAGTCTGTGCACAATGCACATCGTCAAAAAATGCGCAGGCTCTCCAGGAGGAGAGAACGTACTTCTTTTCTCTGCATGGCTTCGCTGTTCGCGTGTACCTCCCGATGTGCCTGCATAAGCATAGCATCGATCCTGCCGTCCACGGCCTCGATAGCGTCCGGCTTGTTGCGCATGAGCTCGACGTCGCGCTTGACCTGCGCGAGGCCCTTCTCGTACTGCTTCGAATTGAGCTTCCCGCGCTCGTAAAGGGACGTGCAGAGATTCAGCAGGCCCCTCTCGAGCTTCTGGTCGTCCTGATGGAGGAGCATCGCGGTCACGGGGTCGACGAGGCGGCGGCGCGTCCGCATGAGCTTCGACGCCACTTCGATCTTTGTTGTGCCGGCCTTGTCAAACCGCGTTTCGCTCTTCACCCAGCGCGCGTTGTTGTCGCCGAGGCGGCGGCGGATGAGGACAAAGAGCGCACAGGCGTACCATATGCACATGTGCGTCATCGTGCTGTACTCGCGCGCGAACAAGCCGAGCGCGTCGGCGAAGACGACGACATCCAGAATGCTCAGACTGCCGGGCCGGATGTCGGTGAGCGACTGGACGAGGACGTATTTGTGCGGCGCGGTGCCGAGGATGTTGGCGGCGCTCGTGTCTTTCCTGCTCAGCAGGTCCGAGATCTTGACATTGTCAAGCCGGTGGCCCTCGCCATCGAACATGCTGCTGAGCAGCTGATCGACCGAGCCCAGGTTCGACGACTGCGTGAGGTGCCATTCCTCCATTCGGAACCGCTCGAAGCGCGCGTATCGCTCGTCCGTCTCGCCGTCGGCCGCGAAGACGTACTTCACGACGACGAACTCGTGCTTGTCCGAGTGGTAGTGCTGGACGGCGGAGACGTGGCAGCCGACGAGATCCTCGTAGTACGGCTTGGACCGCATCACCGTGTTGCCGGTGAGCATGTCGAGCAGCCCGGGCACGGTCAGCGAGTACGCCTGGGTGTGGATCACGGGGATGACTGGGCGCGTCTTGACGTGCATGGTGTGAGAAAGGAGAGGGTCAAAAGTCGACTCTGTGTCTGGTCGCGAGCAAAGCCGGTCGAGGGCCAGCAAGCACCTGAAGAACATCGCCGCTAAGTGGTGGTTAGAACAGGCGTGTCGGCAGTAGCCGGCGCCTCACCTCCACCGCACGACGGCAGTCAATATCAAGTCCCTAGCTGGGACTGCCCCTGCGTAAAGCCAGAGTCATTACTTGTCCAGGAATACCAACAGTTTGGAAATCCTCTGGCCACACATTCGTGCGCGCGCTCGTGTGGACAGCTGGTGTGCCTCTCACCTCAATCATGATTAACGGGAACACGTATTCCTGGCGTCCATCACACTCTCGCTTGACGGTGAGCTCATGAATCTTCAGATGGTTTAAAAAATATGTCAACTCTCACATTCTGTAGCTCTACTTTGGCACAACACCGATCGCCGCAATGGAGAGGCATTTCCTGCGCGCCTCGACGTTGCAAGTGTCCCAAGCGGTGGGAGGGATCCTCGACACTCTTATCGTGACCGTGATCCTCATGTGGAGGATACGAGAGCAGCAGAAAAGGCGACGGGGACAAATCGGTGGAGGTCGAAATGGAGGAGGCGGATTTGGAGTTGGTGGAGGGGGCTGCTGTCGATCTGCACGATAAGAGCTGCGCACGAGTGCCGTATCTCTGTCGTGCAATCCAGTCCATTCTGAGTTGGCGTTCCCACCGACTCAAATTGACACATCGACGCACCCAGTTTACGCAGCAGTGAACAACCGGGCCTGGAATCGGAGGCCGTCGGCGCGGCGCTAGAGCGTAAGCTTGAAGCTGCGGAACCCTGAGCGCTGGACCGGGCTGCCCATGAACGTCACGGGATAGGCTGCTATATAAATCGCGCTCAGAAGAATTGCGCTTGATCTGAGTACGATCATGGATCTTACCATCATCACCGACAACCCGCTCAACACGCAGCTCGTCGGGCACGGCGTCACCTACGACGTCCGCTCGCCAGGCACGATCCAGAAGCACACGACCATTACGCGCAACGACGGCGCAATGCCTAGTGCTGTCGCGGTCATAGACTGGCACACGCTTGCGCCGAACGTGCTGCATATGCCAGTGGGCGGCGTCGAGCAGAAAGTCAGCGAGTTCCTCACGCGCGCGCGGTTCACCGGGCCGTGAGTCCTGCGGTCACGTGCCGATCGCAGCGAACTTCAAACTGACTGCGCATCGCGACTCATATAGAAACCGCAAGTTCCTCGCGGACGGGAAGACCTACGAATGGCAGCCCGTGACGGGAAGCCCTATCACGCCGCAGCTCATCCTGGGCGGGAAGGCGTACGAGTGGCAAAAGACGTCCATGACAGTGGGTTTTGCTATCAGTCTCACGCGGAATGCTGAGAAGATGTGCGCCTGAGTAGCTTCTACACAACACCAAGCTGATTGCGATGGTTGAGCGTCACTCAAACGGCAGCTCGACCTTGCACGTCGTCGAGGAAGCGCTGGCAACGCCGCTGCTCGACGCGATCGTCGTCTCGATGATCCTCATGTGGAGAATCATGCAGCCGACGTATACCTCACACGGCGGCGTCGGCTACGATCTGCGCGGCGGGAGCGCCGAGAGGGATGGTCAGCAGACGTAATTCCGAGCTCCCTGTATTCCCGTCCTCTCCTCGTGTTTCAAATTTCTACACCTGCGAATGCGGGATGAAAAACTCGTCATCGTAAAGACCACAAAAGCGCAACCGAAGCACCCCAAGAACCAAATGTTTCGAGTTTCACAGCGCAAGCACTCTGCATTTGCAACCTCCACCGTCCACTCTCATGCCAATACTGCCTCAAATACCAGAGTACCGAGCAGCCGAACTCCATGTTCCCAGATGCGATACACGCAATCGAATACGAGCTTCACAGTCGACACTACAACCGGCACACAGTCCAGCAAGCAGCTTGGCATCGCTATATACGGCATACCGCGGGGACAGCAAGAACGGCTGCGCCAGAAAATCTCATTTTGAGAGTCACAGCAAATAGAAGACGGAAAGTTGATCACGAGCACTGTGTAGGTACTAACCGGGGGGATTGCACGGAACATTTAGCAATTTGCTGTGGCAAGCCCATAAATTACTACCGCAGTCCCTGTAGTACCTCTGGGACGTGCCTTTGCACGCCCCATAGACGAATTCTACGGCGCACCAAGTTGGAGCGCAGGCGGCAACGGCGGAGACCCGAGATGGCGTACTCAGTCAAATTAAACATCTGAACAGCGTATAAAGCCACATCCTGAGGAGTACCACAGCGACGGCCGCATCACCCCACATCTGAATCAGCCATCATCATCTGCTACAATCCGCCTCGCACTTCAGTTTCGCCGACAACGAATGAAAGCTGCGATGGAACGGACACCGATCCGTCTATTCTGGCGCACAGATTTCCAAGACATAGTACATTGGCGGCCAGAGCTGGTGGGGCAGCGTGGGCTGTCCACTGGCAGCGTTGGCAAGCTCGCGCACGGACATTGGAAGCCAGTCTACATCGAATCGCTGCCGCGCAGCATCGTCCGCGTGGACACAGGCGCAGACCTCCCATCTGAGTGTGCAGGCTAGAGCTCGCACGCACATTCGAGAGGATCAGTGCGTCATTTGCCAGACAAAGATGAATCAGAGTCGGTCAGACGCCGCCGGGGAAGCCTGACCGGAATATCTCAGAGCGCACGCGCCCTGCCAGTGTAGCATCAAAGTTGCTCGGAGACGCCCTGACGCAAGAGCTGAACGGCCCAGATGCCTATGGAAGAAATGCCAGCTGGGCGTTTTCATCTGCCTGAGCTCGCAGTGTTCTGCACTGCGATCTGAGGCCAAGCGACACAGCTGCGGCGGATTGCAGATCTCTGTACCAGTTACGGAACTGAGCGCGTTGCGTCGCACAAGCAATGCTCATGAAGACGATTCGGGATCCTGCTGACACGACTCGAAGCGCGCCTGGGAGAGTTGACCTGAACAGTTCAATCCTTCAGAATTTATGGCACAAGGCGGACCAGCTCTCGATAGGCTGGATCAGGCAGACAATTCCTCGTGTACGAGTGTGGCGCAATCACCGAGCATTCGGCCAGCAGAATTGACACGGTGCGTTCGAGCTGCGAATCACCCGCAAGCCCGGATATGAGCGCCTGTGTGTAGACCGCGAAAAGAATACGGTCGTGTGTACGGCAGCCGAAAAGAGTGATGAAATGATTTTCGTGCGGAGGCGCGCATCAGCAGCAGGTATGATAGCCAGAATCGTGAAGACAGTGAGCGCCACTCCAGGATACACAGGCTCGTTGCCCCAATCCGTGATTGGAAATCGTACTCACGTAGCCGGAAGAAGCGAATATGAAAACGCACCACCCCGCGACCCGACGCGAGCAGCAAAGCAGAGCCTCGGCGCGAAGTCCAGACAGTCCGGCAGAACCAGACGAAAAGCGGGAAAAAAAGGTCGCCGCGGTTGTAGGACTCGATACCTGACGGTGGGCATGACATCTTGCAGCCTGTTCAGCGCAAGCTCGCGCGTCTGTTGCATGCTTGCCGCTGGAAGACGCCACGACGAAGTCAAGAAGCGGGCCGATGCCCGCAACTCCGCAAAGCACCCGGCCCGAGCGCTCTGCGCCTTGCTCTCGTCCGTCACTATCGTTTATGGCGTCGACAGCGACAACTGCGAACAGGGCTTCCGTTATTCGAAGCAGTCTTTGCCGCCGCCGTTGCGTGTAGCGTCGTGCTTTACTCTGCGGCCGAGTTTAATGACATTCAGCAAGATTCTCATGTGCAGACCCGCGTAAACTGGCGCGAACGCGGTTATGTACCATCTGCGCGGCGGGAGCGCAGTGAGACGTGATTCCGTGTGCCGGTACTCTCGTCTGTCTCTCAAGCCAGCGGATGCTTCTCCTTGCAGATGGAGGATAGAGGTGGATTTCGTCATCTCGAGCGTCTAGCCCTTGTCTAGCCCTATAAAATCGCATCATCCCACGCAGCAAACGTCCCAGTCCCCCACCCAGCCGACCTCATCATCTGCTATGCCCGTCACACAATTCCAGAATGACCTGGCACTTACACACGTCCACAAAATCAATAATGAGGCCGCCTAGTCGCAATTCACACACGTTCCAAATCGAGATGGATGCGAGGTGGACCATTCGGAAGGACGGTGCAACACTCAACAACCACAGTTCACGACTCGGGCGAATACCCGTAGCAGTCACATGATAAAGTCGAAAGCGAGGAAAGCGGGGAAAGTCGAATGTCAATATTCGTGCATCTAAGGCTACATCGTCAAAAAGATTTCATCCAAGCTCGTCGACATCAGTCAAGGCGCATCAGTCCGCCGCGGCATCCACCCAACGCCGTCTCCGCGTCCAATCTCCCTCCTCCTCTGCGCGTTCTGACAAACATCCGGCACCTCCGTCCCAGGCCTCCACGCATCCGGATACTCGCATCCCCGTACAGGCGCCACATCCCTCTCCTCCCCCCTCTCCTCGCCCCCCTCACCACGCGCGTCGTTCCTGAGCCCAGTAAGACTCGGCACAGGCGCAGTAGCCGTGTACGTTGGCCACGCGTGCGCGTCCGTATTCCACGCCGCATACTCCGGCACGCTCGCCGGCGGCCACACCGCCGCGAGCGTCGTCGCGCCGCTGCCGCCCGTCTGCCACGCGCTGTACGGCACGGGAGAGGGGACGGCGTTCTCGGGTGAGAGCGAGGCGCAGGTGCCTGCGCCCGCGCGGGGGTCGGTGGGCATCCACCCGTTTTGTAGGCCCAGTTGGTAGCTCCAGAGGGGCGCGCGGACGGCATTGGATTGTGAGTCGGGCAGGATTTTCTGAGCGCGGTCAGTGACGAGATAGAATGTTGTGAGCACGGAGATGCGCACCCATGTCCAGAAGAACCAATTCTACAAACAGGAGATAAGCGGATAAAATCAGAAAAAATGAAGCGATTGCCAGTGCGTACCTGCAAAGCATCCATCTGTGCGAGCGCATACGTCCGCAACTGGCCTTTACGCTCGTCCGTCCAGCTCTCCCACTGGTCCCAGCCGGTGCAGTCCGTCGTCTGGTGCGTATCTTCCAGCCCGTTCACGTACAGCCCGCAGTCCTAGTTTCAAGTCGCGTCAGAGACGAATCACGGAATCACGAGTAGCCCGGTTTCGGCGCGGGAAAACAGGGATGCATCATGACTGCTCGAAGAAAAACGTCCGAACTCACATTAAACCCCAAACTCCACTCGCCCGCAGTCGTGACGCCAAACGCGCTCTGGCTCGCCGCGAGCCCGGGCGCCCAGTCGCTGCACGGCCGCGCGAGGAACGGCGCGATGTCCGGCGCGTTGCCGACGCCGAAGGCGAGGTACGGGTGTTGCTCCAGCGCGAGACGGTCGCTGTTGTGCGCGCGGGTGAGCATGGGGGGCAGAGGAATGGATGCAGCGCCGATTACGAGCGCAGAGGCACAGGAAAGCGAGGAAACAGTCCGACGAACGATGCGGTGAGAGCAAGGACGCGCGGAACGAGAGCGCAAATCCGATTCCGAGAGGGAGCGCGCAGTCCGAGCAAGAGCACGAGCACATTCCGAAGGCGCGGACACATGGACAGGCGGTGTGTTGTGGGGTACGGGCAAGGGTTGCCGAGTAGTTGCAATAATTGCACGGAAGGCCGACCGATTATGTAGCACAGGTGACGGAAGCGTCGGATATTTGCCAGACGTCGAGATAATGGGTGTTCATGCGAAGAAAGCGAATCGCATCAGCCAACCATCCAGCATCACAACAAATGCACAAACGCACGCAGTAGCCCCAAAACCCGCCCAATCCTCCGGGCCCAAGAACTGATCATGAATACTGACATACGGGCCTTTGCCCGCGCCGATGCCAGTGACGTTCCGCACGAGCGCGTGCGCGTGCAGGTAGCTGTTGAAAAATAGGAACAGTGGTCAGCGGGTGCGAAGTGGCAGGACGGCGACCTAGCGAGCACAGCAGCGAAGCAACACGACAATCTCCCTGCGCCGCGAGGCGAATCGAGCACAGCGACTTCGCGCGTGAGTCGAGCGCTGTGCTTGACATCGAGCAGCGTACACTCTTTCACGGGCGCAAGGAGTGTCAGAAGGAATGTCGCCCCTCGGAACAGCTCGCGCATGCTGCCTCGAACAGCTCGCCGCTCGCTCCGCATCCCGAAACCGCAAAAAAGAAAAACCAAAAACACTCACAAATTCCTCAGCGCACCAACCTCGGCCGTGGGCTCATTGACGATCCCAAACATCCCAATGACGTTCTTGTACTCGTCCTGCGAGAGACACTGCATCAGCGTCCATCCTTCATGTAGCGACGAGAACGCCCGCCCGGCCCATGAGAACGCCCGTCCGGCCCATGAGAACGCCCGCCCGGCCCATGAGAACGCCCGCCCGTCCGCCCGCCCGGCTGCTCAGAGAGGGAGGCACGAGAGGATGGGCAGCTGGTCGCGAAGCAGCCACCCGACGTGATGTGGGAGCGCAAGAGCAGGTGATGTGGGAGCGCAGGCGCAGGTGAGGCGGCGGCAGCTCGTCTGGGCGAGCGTCCGTCTAAGCTCGCGCATCCGCATGCCCACCCCTCACGCGCATCCCCATCCCCATCCGCACGCGCAGCGCAGGTATCTCCCGCCCATCCCCACTCCCCACTCCGCACCGTCCCAACACTCCGAGCGGTACAGAACACAGCTCACGCACCTGGTTAACAAACTCCGCCAACGTTCTAACGACGTCGAGCCCGCGCTGCGCGTTCGCAAAGCCCATGACGCCCTGCAGGAAGTTGACGCCGCCCGCGCGGCCGGAGTGTACCCAGGGGTTTTGGGCGCCTGTGTGCGAGGAGGGGGGCGTTAGCGAGTGAAGAGTGGATGGGAGAGAGAGAACGGGGAAGAGAACGAAGGGGGAAGCAGAACGAAAGGCGAAGCGGACGCGGAGCAGGTCGAAGAGCGGATGGGAGACAGCGAGGGGGGAAGCGGGCGCGGAGCGAGCCAAGGGGGAAGCGGGGGCGTTAGCGAGTCGGGGAGTGCAAGCAGACACGGAGCGAGCGAGGCAGACGACAAAGGAAGCGGGAATGGGCGGCGAACGAACGAAAAAGGGGGGGGGGGGGCAAACAACGGAGGAAGCGAATGACCGGCGCGCGAAAGAGAGCGTCCACACGCGCGGACGGCGGGGCGGCAGTGGCAACGGGAGCCTCATCAACTGGTGCGCGCCAAGTCGGAGTCGGCGAGCGCACGGAAATGGAGTCGCGGGTCTGTGAGTGTGAATGAAGAAAGAGGGTAGCGAATGGGGATGGGGCGAGCGAACAGACGTTGCTACGAGAGGAGCGGTTGGTCGACGGCAGGATGGTAAAACAGCAGCAGAGACTGCGAATTCGCGTGGTATGCGGGTTGGAAAGAGGGGCGGGTCGAGTGATAGTGATACGATAGCGAACAAGCGGGCGGGTGGGATGTGATAGAACATGCAACAAGGCGAGCGGATGGACGGGATAGTATGGCGGGATGTCCAAGACAACACGCAGCGCACCAGCGTCGCATTGCAGACCCGCGCGCGATCCCGTACAAAGCAGGAGCTTCGCGACTCGAACACGCTCGCCCTTCCCTCCACCACCTCTCACACCTCTCAAACCCAAACCCCCCAAAATCGCACTCACCAGGCAAAGTATGCAAATCCAAATCCACCCGTAATCCATACTTGCGCGCCCAGCCAAACGCGCGGAGGGCATACTCCCAGCTGACGCGGGGGAGGAACGGCTCGCCGGGCCAGGGCGGCTGCACGGCCCAGTAGGGCAGCGGGAGGCGCACCCAGTTGAGCCCTGCGCCGGCGATTTGCGCGAAGTCTTCTTCGGTCTGTCCGCGGGGGGAAGCGTGTTAGCGAGTGGGGAGGGGAGAATGAGCGGGGAGGTTGGGAATGGGGGGCGTCAGTCGCTGGTGTGGGGTTGAAGGAGAGGAGGGGCAACGAGGGCGCGAGGGAGGACGGGATACAGACTGACGCGGAGATTTTGCGGGGGCGACGGGGCGGGCGGGCGAGTCGAAATTGGGAATGGAGCGCGAGCGCGAGCGGAGTTAGCAGCACGAATTTGACGCATGCCGGCGACACGGAGTGCGTCGCGCGGTCGTACAGAGTAAAGGTGATGCGATATCGGGCGACGGCACGGCACGCAACGGGGAAAGCGGAGTGTAGGGCGAAAGGGACGCGATGGATGATGGTGCGCGAAGTCCGTAGCTCGTAGGACAGACTGGAAAGGACGGGGTGCAATAAAACGAAGCGGAAAGGGACTCACGATAAACGTGCGATAATGCTCGTGCAGCTCGTCAAGGTCCTCATCGCCCGCGGCCTTCATGGCGAGCGACAGCGTCCACTCGTCGCCCGTCAGCGTGCCGCTTGCGAGGTACTTCTGGTACATCGCCGGCGAGATCTACGCGCCATTCATGATCAGTCTTTTGCAGCGCGGGCGCGCATTTGGACGCGACGCACGAAGGGTTCCGGGACGAGCCATCCGCTGCGTCGCGTCAGCCATCGACAGCAAATGCAATAGCGGGCGCGCGGGCTAACCCTAGATTCACCCTGAAACGCACAGGTTAATCCAGTAGTTCGAATATGAAGAGCACCAGGGACGCACCCGAAGACCTTGTCCTTTCCCCAAGTCCAGCTCTCGTTAAGCGCGGGCGTCCAGCTCTGGGCCTTCGCGCCGTCGTTGAACGCGTTCTTCGGGTCCTACATCTCTTCTTCAGCATCCTATCCACCGTAACGAGCACCGCGGCGCACCTGCAGGAAATAGCCGCCAAACGGATTGCGGTACACAAAGCTCTTGCCCTCAGACGTCGTAACAGTCACCCCATCCCGTCCAACGAGCACCCCTCCGGCGCCCACCTCGCATCCTTTACAGCTGCTCGGCGTTTCTGGCCCTCCCGCTCCATCACCTCCGCCGCCGTTATGGCGCGGCTTGACGACGGCAAAATACACAGGCAAGACGACAGCGAGGACGAGCAAGACGACCGCGCCGCACCCCAGCGCGCAGTACCGCGCGCGCCGCCGCCGGCGCGCATGCGCGAGCGCGTGCGGCGTCTTCTCCGGCGCTGCTAGATACGGCAACGCTGGCGGAGGTGGTGGAGGCGGGCGAGCGGCAGACCGGACCGAGCCCGATGCCGCGCGCGAATGGGACGGCGACAAAGGCGTCGGGTTTAGAAACGACGATTGCGCCGAGTACGGCTTCGGCGTCGGTGTGGACGGCATGGACGATGGAGGAAGGAAAGCAAGAGCAGGAGGCACGCGGCCAGGTGCCCTGCTGGCGTCACGCGCAGACAGACGCCCGGCGCTCGGGTGCAATCTTCTCACGTCACTGCCGGGCTCGGCGCGCGCTTCTTTCTTGCTTGGCTTCCTCCCTGAACCTGCTCAGCCCCTCTGGATCGCGGGAAACGTGCCCAGCGCACGCGGATGACGCTCCTGCTCGCGTTTTGCTTCGCTCTGACTTGCTGGTTCTTGAGGCTCCTGCGCTGCTCTGCACTGTTCTTTGCCGCTGCTCCTGCTCCACGTCGCCGGCTGCAGTCTGCGTCATACTCACAGCAACGTATTTACTGCTCGTCTCCTTATTTCTGGTAGCTTTATTCCTGGCCGCGGTGGAGTCCTGCAGCTCTCTAAGCACCTCCCTTCTCTTGCACCAAGGAGAAAAAAGACCTCTCCTAGTTCCGACCGTCCGCAAAAAAACACCCATATGCACCGTCCCCGACTGGCATTTTCACGCCCGTCATACGGTAACTTACTCAAGCAAGCCCAAGTCCCTGCTGGCCCCTCGAGCTCCGAGCAACATCTCTTTCCGTGTGGCCTCTCGAACATTCTCCCAACTCAGGCATGCGTACTATACCATTTCGGGCCCCACCTGCGCAAGACTCGCGCACCCCCTGCTAGATATCGTTTTTGCCTTTCATCTCACAATTACACCGAGTAACCGGATGTTCTGCCAGTGCGTTGTGTGGTTCGGCGTTTTAGCGTATCGGCACTGGGCAGCAGATGACTCTGAGGGCGAGTGGACTATTAGTGTTACCATTACGTTCAGCACACTCGCTACATCGAATCACTCTTGGCCTCCGATCTTCTCGACCTCAGAACGGTCCTGCCACGCGATACATATATCTACAGAATGAACTGTTGTACATACATTCACTACCCGGATTTCTGATCGCTCGAAGGGCACTGGCAGTCCGAGTCGGTGCGCACGCCGTGCATTTACACTTTCAATCGGACCGTCCCCCGCGTCTCCACCGTGACCTTCCTGGCTGCGACACCCGCACGACGCAGGTTCAAGATAATTCTGCACGAGAGGATCGCGTGCAGTGCGCGGTGCATGCTGCGTCGCGCGGGTTTGAGTGTCAATGCGCAAGTGTCGGGCTCTAGAAGTGAACCCGGAACGCACATCGCGAGGAGGAGGATGTACGACTCCGACTGGAAGCCCGCCCAAATACCTCTCATGAGTCCTGAAAAAACATTCCGCGGGAGGAGGAGGCGCACCGAGGTCGTGTAGAGGATGCTCACGTTAGCCAGTGATATCGCTGTTCCAAAGCGTCCGAGTCAGGAGCCGCGCTTCAAGTCGAGACATTCGACGAGATGGACGTACAGAACATATAAATAGAGTAGATGACACCTGCCCCGCGAATCCGATGAGAAACTCAATCTGCCCGGCGCGCGGTAGCGGCCCGGCGTACCGTCTCGGTACAGCGCCTTCATGAGGTCCGACGAGCCGTGCTGGACTGCCCGTGAGGAATGGCGATCAGGACTTCAAGTAGGGCGCGCGGAGTACAGCTTACAATGCTGGAGCGCTTTGATCAGGGGCATCACGACAATAACTGTTTCGCCGCAGATCAGCGATTGCGCTCGGACACATGCTACCAGGGCCGACCGACCGAGCTCGAACGCCGTCCAACTCAGCCACGCGCCGCGACGTCGAGTTGAGGAAGCATGCCGGGACTGCCGGGCTCCGAGTCGTGCCAATGGGAGGCTGGCAGAACAACTGCGACATGTTTACTGTAATCTCAACAACGCGATATCGCCTGACTCACACTCACACTCGGATTCGCGAATGTAGAGCGCCATCTGGTACGACAACGTCGCGGTGAGGACGAGGAGGACGATCCCGAGGCCGACGAATATCGATTTCCGGCCATCCCAGATGGCCCATGTGCGAATGATAAGAATGGCTGCAGATGCGGGGAAATGGAATCAACCATCGCGCGCTGTCGGGCCAAGCTGAGGTCTTGCCCAACGTACTCTCGGAAATCGTGCCGGTCACCACGATGGACCCTGCACGCGCATGCAAGACTGGCGCTCTACACGCACAAGACATATAGGCGAAGATATGATGGCACGTGGCGGACTCGGTCGCGTAGAACTCCACTGCCCGTCCGGCACGATCAGCAGCATCGCGCAGCACAAGAAATGAGCGGCTGCACTAACTGTACATGGTGAATAAAAACTCCGGCCAGGCCAGATACCGCGTCAAGAGGAAGAGAAATGTGCCACACCGGTGTGAGGTACATTGAATGCGGCGCTCTACATAGACACACAGAGCATACAAAGAACGTGAGCGCTGCATCCGTGTCCTGAGAACGGCATGGGAGTAAGCTAGGATTGTCGCCGCGTTATCCTGCCAGTCGTTCGCTTCGATCAAGAGGTTGAAGCACGGCAGCGTCGGTCCCGCTACTACGTGTTAGATGATCATTGTTGGACGATAGTAGGTGCAATTCTCTGAACAGATATAGATAAACATGACACTGGCAGCTGCTTTCCGAGGGATTCGGCTAGGGGAGCAGACCGACTGCACGGTTCGAATGTTCCACTGGCAGTGGCGCAACGAATTGGCGCTCCCAACGAGGGAGGCAGGAAGCCGCGTGTCTTTGCGCTGTTTGTATAAAGAATGCGAGGATAGGCCGGAGATCATCTCGTTGAGTCGGCTGGGCAGCAGAAATGTGAAGAATGCAGGCGACTCGGAGCCACCTCGGGCCGACACCTGTAAGCAATGTAGTAGATGACACCATATCTATGGTATGATATACCTAGTAGATGTCCCACAATGAGCAGACGCTAGCTGCCGTTCTCGTGGTTCAGTGCTGGACGATGCTGAGGGAAATCCGATGCTAGAATGCCCTATCATTGGCTCAGCATCACCGCGCCACAGGTTATCTTCCCCAGCTCCATGCAGCACGAGGCTGCCTCCGCCAGGCCCCGGGAACTCATCAGGGAATCCGGCCCTGGTGATCCTCATGTTTCTGACTATGCTAGCATGCTGCTGCATAGTCCTGACACGGCGAGACACGGTGACGTTGAGTATCTGTGTTCAAGCGTCAATGGCGCAATTTCATTACTGGTCCGTGGATGTTCCGCCTCCTATATGACGTGTCAGTTGGTTGGGCGGCAACGGCCCCGGGCCCCGCTCGTCCCCGGCGCCTCTCTGATTCTGACCATTCTGCTTGGCTCGTCGTTGTTGAACGTGTGTGCCGAGGAGTCTCTGTCCGTGCACATACCCGCGCCCTCCCATTGACATTGACCGGTGCGGTGTCGCTGGCTGTGTTGGCCCGTCGTTGTCGAATGGGCCTTGGCCGGCGCGCGTATTTATTGTATTCAAGGAAGTCGCTGGTTATTCCGTTGTACACTTATAATCGTAATGTTCATCTTACGTCGCAACTCGCAAGTTACCAACGGGAAGCTGACAATGCAAACGGTCACTGTTGTCGCGGCAAGGCACTCTATCTACGGTTCGCCATAGTTCATGTCCATATCCATGTCAGGGTCCACGTCACGCTGAGCATAGCGACTGCCTGAGCCCCAGTTGCTCCCGCCGGCCCCTTGCTGGCCAGCCGACCAGCCTGCTCCGCCGGCCTCTTGCTGGCCAGCTGCCGACCAGCCTGCTCCGCCACCTCCATACGCTCCAGCGGACGGCTGGCTGTTCTGCAGGTCGCTTGTCTGCATGCTCCCACCATTGTACCCCCCGCCATGGTATGCGTAATTCCTGGGGGTCGGCGCGCGTACAGCTGCTGGGCCGCCGCCCGGTCGAAGATACTGCGACGCGCTCGACTGCTGGTACGTGCGCATGTGCGGGGGCGGTTGACCGTGTCCATACGCCTGCTGGTAATCGTACGCGCCGGGTGGCGGTGGTGGTGGCGGAGACATGAGTCCTTGCTGCATGGCGGCGCGCGGACCGGAGCTTGGACCGGCAACAGCCTGCGAATTCTCGTAAGACCCGTGCGCTTGCGGTGGCAGCATCAGCGGCGGGTGATGATGATATCCCGCATGCGTGGAAGCGGTGTATGGCACTGGCGGTGGCATGCGTGGAGACACCGCATGCTGCCGGCGCTGCTGTGGCGCCAGGGACCTTGGCTGCGCGCGTTGCTCGCCATGCATTCCATGACGCGGATCGTCATACACCGTGTGCGTTGCGACGCGACTGCTCGGGCGCTGCTCCGGAGGGGCCATCGAGCCCCGATGCAGCAGGTTCTGGTTGCCATACGGCTCGCCATGCATCCGGCTCTGTGGACGCTGCGCGGTCGACGGTGGTGGTGGTCCGCGTTGCAATATGTCCTGCATTGGGTGCCCGCCATCGGCCGCCTGATTGCCCGCACGCTGCGGCAGGAGTGGGAGTGCGCTGGGCGCGCGCTGCGGTGGGGGTGGGGGTGCGCTGCTGGACGCGCGCTGCGGTGGGGGTGCGGGTGCGCTGCTGGACGCGCGCTCCATCTGACGCCCGCTGGGAACGCGCTGCGTCGAGACTGCACTTGGGGTGCGCCGCGGCACCAGGCCAGGGTTGAATAGGAGGCCATTGGGCACGAACTTCAGCATGTTGTAAGCTATATATGAACGGAAAGCTCTGACACTTGCTTCAACACACCTGTGCTTGTCCGTCCCATCCACCCAGCTGGCTCTGTGGGCTCCAGCTGCTCGTGCTTTCTGCGCCGAAAACAGAATCGTCGAACAGCTTTGGCCGTCTGGGAATCGGCTTCGCAGTCGCGATCTCAGGGCTATCTTGCGACGGTGTGCTCTGCCCGCTGATGTCGTCGTCGTCGAGCAGGATCTCCTCGCCGTCGCTCAAGTCGTCGCGCTTCCGTTTCTTGTTCTTGGTGCCATGGATGCGCGCGCCGGTCGTGGCATTCGATTTCTTGTCTTTCGTCAACGCCTCTGCCGTCTTGCTCTTCGCCTTCGCCTTGTTCTTCCCCTTGCCGGCCGTTTTACTCTCGTTGTCGTCCTCCGTGTCCAGGTCACCAACGCGCAAAAGAACCTGGCCTGGCTCCCCATCAGGGCCTTCCTCCGTGACGATGAGGGGCACCTCGCTCCACCTCTCCTGGTCGCCGCGTACTCGGCTGTTTTGGAGCGCCATTTCGTCTTGTAATTTCCGTGAGTCCTATGCACGTCACAGATTTTAAATCAGAGTGCGTACCTGGCGTCAAGTCTTCCAGCTCCGGCCACGACTCTTCCTCGCGCATGGCGGCATAAAGCCAGCGCAGTGCCGGCCGATAGCCGCTCTTTATGTCGAGCTTCTCCTTCTCTACCAGCGATGGCACTCCCCGTTTCCAGCCAACGATGCGCTTGCCGTTGTCCCTGCAGTACGGACCCGCGGACTTCCACAGCGCCCTTTCACCCGCAGGCATGCCGGCCTTCACTAGAAGTTCAATGCCGATCAGCTTACTATTGACGAAAGCGTGAACACTCCTGAGCCACGCACTTTCCCAACCCTGTATAATAGGGCGTTTCACGGTAGATTTTTGACGCCGTTTTTTCGCCGTTTTTTGTCCATTTTGAATGGTGTTTCTGAGTCTTTTTGGAGCAAAAAAGCCATCAAAAACGGAAGGTTACTGTGAAACCCCTCCATGGAATCCCGTGTTGACCGTGCTTTTTGGCCTCAAGATAATCTCGTTTGTTGCTGACATCATCGGGCCGCAGCACACAGAATCCGGGACTGGCAGGCCCGAGTGAACACCGTATCCCGTGGTCCCCAGTGACTGGATACTTGGCCCAGTCTTTGGACCTCATAAGTGTGTGCTGCGGCGCACCGGCAGGTAGCTATCCTGCTCCCCCTACAACGCCAGCAGTGCGATGCCAGCACTCTCACATCGTGCCCGTGTTATCCGGGACATCATCAACGATGCTCTGGAGTCCCAGGCGCAATACATGAGCGCTACGGATGGGCATGCTTCCCCGCTTCGACGTTTGCAGCTTCTTGAAGGGGACACGGACTCGTCCGATTCCAGTTCCAGCTCTTCGAGCGACTCACTCAGTCTTCGTCGTCTCAGCTCAGATGATGAAGACGAGAGCTACATGGCCAACATGCGCGCTACCGAGGAGGCTTTGACGATCTTGGCTAGTATCCGAGTTCTAGAGCCGAGTGCAGGGGTGGCAAAGGCACCACAGCTCCCTCTCATCCTACACGACTTCTACACGAGCGATGCAAAGCGTTTCCAGCACAATTTGCGCTGCTCACCAGCTGTGTTCGATGAGATCGTTCGCCTCTTGGAGCCGGACCCAGTCTTTGCCAACAACTCCAACCAGCCTCAGATGCCAGCTCGCTCGCAGATTGCGATTGCACTCTACCGTTTCGGTCACTTTGGGAATGCTGTCTCTGTTGAAGGAGTTGCGCAGTGGGCAGGAGTATCATCTGGGATGGTGTATAACGCCACTCAGCGTGTCATGCTTGCACTGCTCGCTCTCCACGACGAATATGTTCGCTGGCCGACCGCCGACGAGAAGGACGAGGCCAAGGAGTGGGTTCGGTCAGTCTCATGCCCTGCCTGGAAAGGCGGCTTCTGCATGGTTGACGGGACTCTGGTCCGGCTATTTGAGAAGCCGGGTTGGCACGGCGAGGCGTACTTCTCTCGGAAGAGCAGTTATGCACTGAATATACAGGTATTCTGGCTCCATGTCGATTACTTGTACTGAACAACATGTAGATAGTGAATCTACCCAACATGATCATCATCGACTACGTCCTCGGCCACTGCGGCAGCGCACACGATTCAACATGCTTTGCCGATAGTCGTGTTGCACAACAGCATGTGACACTTCTCCCGCCAGGAGAGTGGATCTGGGCGGACTCCGCATACGCTACCCAAGTCTGGTGCGTTGTGCCATACAAGGGCAACGCCGCAAAGGTTGCTGAGAATCGCACGTTCAACTTTTACCTATCTACGGCAAGTTGAAATACATCTGCTTGCTGGTCACTGAAACCGCTTTCAGGTCCGTGTGAAGAGCGAGCATACTATGGGGTATCTGAAAGGACGCTTTTGCTCGCTGAAGGACCTCAGGCAACAAATCAACAACGAGCGTGCTCATCGCATGGCACTGACATGGATCCGGTGCTGCATCATCCTGCACAACATCATCCGTTACACTGCGGGTGATAGTGAGGATCAGGACTTCGTCGCGGAAATGCTCAGGCTTGGTGCAGACGAGGGTGATGACGAGGTGGAGGACTTTGACGATGACACTGTACCTGCTCTTGCACAGCGGCTCACACCTGGACAGCGAAAGCGTGAGCAGCTCAAAGCAGAGCTATTCGGTAGTCTAGGATTATGATTAGGCGTGTGTATCTACTCAGTAGTATCGATTAGGAGTGTCGTAGAGTATGTACTTCCCTCAGAAACCCAGGCCAGGATCAGGGCCGCCAAAGTTCTCGAACGCGCCCTGCAAGTTGAGATCGGGACGGCGAGAGGCAAGTGCAATCTGCAGCTCGAGCTGCTTCAGCTGAAGCTGATGCTCGCGGTCCGCCTGAGCCTGGCGCGCCTGATGCTCACGGTCCTGCATAGCACGCTCATGCTCTAGCTGAAGCCGCATGCGCTTGACCTGCGCAATTTCCATATTCTCGTCGTGCTCAAATTTGCGCTTCGTGTCAAGGCGCTTGGTATCAGCAAGGCGGGTCTCTCGAAGGACTTCAAGGGGGGTTTGCTTGTTCTTTGCGGCCTTAGCTGTCTGAGGCTGCAGCGAAGCAGACCGAGACGAAGCCTGGGAAGCAGGAGCGGAACGACGGGAGGTGGACTCAGAGCGGTGAGCGGAATCGGAGCGGCGAGTGGACGTGGGTTTGGCTGCACGTGAAGCCCGAGCAGCAGCGGGAGCACGAACGAAGGGGTTTTCATCAACGTCATCCTCCCAGTCCGCACCCGAAGATGACGTGCGACGGCTGTGAGACTGTGCGCGCGCGCTGCTCGTGTCGTCGAGATCATCAAACGAAGCACCGCCGAGCCCGGCAGAATCGTCGTCATCCATCGTAGCAGGGCTGTCATCCTCCTCTTCGTTTGCCTGGGGCGCCATAAGTTCGACAAAGCATCCACAGTGAAGGTAGCGTACCATCGGATCAGCGTCCATCTCTGCGTCTTCCTCCTCGCCGAAAGTTTCCGAGCGCGCCAGCGGTTTGAACAAGGACGCTGCTGCCGCAGCATGGTCGATCCCAGGTTCTGATGCTGTGACACCGACCGGTGCGTAGTTGGGCAGCTCGGACCAGAACGCGTGGAGATCGTCCCACCACGGCCATTCGACGCGAATAGCCTCTGCGCGCGAGACCACGACCGTCAGATGGCATATGATAGCGAGAACGAGACACACCGATTTGATTCTCGGCTTCAGCAGTCTGCAGGAGTCCGCTGCCTGTCTGCCCGAGCTCCTTGCGGTATCGCTTGTAGTCGTTGCGAAGGCTGAGACCGCAAGCGTGAGAAAAAAAATCATGTAAACGGAACGTTACACACCGTGCCAAGCGTTGCCCAACGGAATCTGCAAACTTCTTCCTGTTGGCCTCAAAGGCTTCCCTATCTTCAGCGTCGGCGAAGATGAACTCGGCGAGCGTAAGGTGATGTTGCGCTTTGGAGTCCTTGGCCGTCTGCCGCCTGCGGTTGTCCTTCTTGGCGTCGCCGACAGCGTCCGAAAACAGCTTGATACGGAAGCCAGGGTTGTCGACGAGGTAGCTGACAAGGCGCTCCGTCAGCACGGGTCGCTTGGCCCATTCGACACGTGTCGCGCGCGAGGCGGTCGAGTTGGTGGTGTCCTCCACGTCACCGGCAGTAGTACCCGCTGCAGCGGCCCCAGAAGAGCCTCCATGGGCGACGGCAGTGGGTGTGCCCATGGCGGGGGCAGCTGGAGCGGCGGCGGCGACGGTTGCCTTGCCCGACTTGGGCTTGGGCTTGGGAGGCATGGAAAGGAGCGTCAAGAGGCAGCCCAGACCCGGAGCTCGTGGGCCGACGGAAGCAGAGAGAAAAAAAGAGTTAGTGAAAAGAGAGGGAAAACGAAACGAGCCTGCAGAAACGACGACGAGGTCGTTTCTGCGAGAGCCGTTTTTCGGTCGTTTCCGGTCCTTTTTTGCGTGTTCCGGGGTCCCATTTTTGCCAAAAACAGAAAACAAAACAAGTCCCAAAACACCTTAAAAACGGCCTCAAAACGCTACCGTGAAACGCCCTAATCCTACCCAGTTCCTTGCGCGCGGCGCCCTGGTCCTTTAGGATTTTCTCCAGCGTGGCTGGAGAATATCGCTCGTCGTGCGGGAGGTTCTTCAGACTGGCAGCTTCGTCAATCCTAGTAAATAATTGGTGAGTGAGTGCCGCAATGAGTTGCGTGTGCCGAACCGAAAACATACATAATGAACGCCGCAAAGAAGTCCAAGAACTCGCGGACTTTCGCGCCGTTGGCAATAATGAGCTTGTTGAGCTCCGGGCTGCTCGCCCACATGCATTGCGCAAATTTGCCCTTATAGTCGCCCGGCACAGCGCAAACGATCCCACCAAAAGAGACGATGCCGAACTCCCTGTGACACTTCTCTGCCTGCCGCGTCCGCGTCAGCTATGCATATCTGGCCGCCAGCGGCGTTCGGATTCCTATTTTGACTCACGATGGCGAGGTGCTTCAGCTTGGCTTTGAGCATGACCTTGTAGACTTCGCCACGCGTGACGACCTCACGAGCAATCTCCTCGTGACGGCTTGACCGCCATTCAATCAATTCTGAGCGCAGTTTGAGCCGGCCGAGCTTGTCCAGACTGTCGACAGTGGCGTGATATGCTCGCCCGAAACGCTTGACGTAGTCGGGGAACTTCTCTGTAAGGGCGACGTTAGCACGTCAGACTGCATGCACACATCATATTGTCCCGACTCACCCCCATCGCGGATTTTGTTCTTCGTATCGGCGGCCCAGTGCTCCACGAAGAGATTGTAAAGGTTCTCCGAACGCGCCAGCACCTCCGCCAAGTTGAGGTGCTGCCAGATGAACTTCTCAGACTTGCCACAGTCGATGGCGACGTTCTTGACGATCTGCTCGATTGCCTTGCGCGCCTCCGCGATCTTTTCGCGCTCCTTCTTGTTCGGCGGCCCGGGCTTCGACTTCTTCATCCTTTGGACACGCGCAGCATCGTCAGCGCCGTGTGCGCCGTCTTCGCCATCCGCGTCATCGATCTTGCTGTCCGCGTCGTCCGTGGCGTCGTCCGCGTTGTCGTCCGCATCGTTGTCGGCGTCGTCGTCGTCGTCGTCGTCGCCAACGGCATCCTTGCGCGCGTCAGCCATCAACGAGTCGCCGAGCTCGCCCAGTGCCTCGCCAATCGCATCCATGTCCTCCTCGTCCCAGCCGTTGTAGTCCAGCGTCATTTCCGGCGCGCCCCCAGTCTGCTCGTGCTTGCCACGCGCCTGGCGGTGCGGCAAGTCCTTGGCCTTCGCGGCGGCCTTCGTCGGCGCGATTTTCGGGGCATCAGCAGCGGCCTTGTGTTGCCGCGGCGGTTGCGCCTGCTGGCGCTGCGTTCGCGGGTGACCATCGCGCTGTTGCTGGGCCAAGGACGCTTGAACCTGGCGGCGTGGTGGCGGTTGCAGGATGCCGTCACCACCCAACGGCTGCAACTGCCTCTGGTCTTCTCCTTGAGTGCGGGCATCTTCACGAGGAGGCAGCGGCTGCGGCGGCGACGCCGACTGTTCACGAGGAGGCAGCAGCTGCGGCGGCGCTGGCTCTTGCCGACGAGGAGGCAGCGGCTGCGGCGGCGGCGGCGGCGCTGCACCCGGGTCTTGACGAGGCGGTGCTGGCTCTTCACGACGAGGGGGAGGCGGCAGCAGCGGCGCTGCGCCCGGGTCTTGAGGCGGCGGCGCTGGGTCTTCATGACGAGGCGGCGGCGGCGGATCTTGACGACGTGGCCCCTTGGCTTCGCGTCCTGCCTTCTTCACCGGCGACTTCGACGACGAGGCTGCCTGTTGACCCCGGTGCTGCAATTGGACCGCATCTTTCGGCAGCGCAGGCGGCAGCGGCACGGGCGGTGGCGCGCTGGATGCGGCTCGCGACTTTGAAGTCGAACGTTGCTGCAGCACTTTGGCTCCGTCGGGTGACTCCGGAATCGGCGTTAGCGGCGATGATGGCTCTTCGCCCTGCTCCTGCTCCTCGTCTTCGACGTCAGGATTCCGGAGCCACGCCCAGCCTGGGACCTTAGGCAGCGTCGGGTCCTCCAGAATCTCCTGCCGGACATGAAATCAAATAAATATGAGGTGTGCCTGGCCCCGAGACAATCGCAACGTACCTGGGACTGAGCTTTAGGCTCTGGCTGCTGCTTGCGCCGGCTTGAGCGGCGAAGTGGCTGCTGCTGCTGCTGCACATGTCGTCAGGATCGCATGTCGCAATGCCATGAAGCGGCTCAGTGATCAGAAATAACTGACCTCGGCACTGGACTCGTCTCCTGCGCTCGCATCCGTCGACTCCGCTTGCGCGCGCGCCTTTGCCTTTCCCTTTCGCGATGTCTGCGAGTTTCAGTCAGCCCCTGTCTGCTCAATTATGCCCTTGGCCCCTACGTTTGCTTTAGCACTCTTGCTCTTGGGCATGCTCGCAGGTCGGTCGGTCGTCCGGATCGCGATGTCGCACACACGGGGTTGGGGAGACAACTTGCCCAGTCAACTTTTCCAGGGTTAAAGTAGTGCGCTGCGCTCTGCTCGGCTTTCCACGATGCCATGTGGATGTCCTTGTGCTCCCTGTCTCACCTGCTCGCTGAGTGGAGGCAGCGACTATGCTAGTTCCTTGCTGCATAGTGCTAGCATCGACAGGAGGCCAGGGCGATCATGATGACTAATCATGCTCTCAGTTGCTAACATCGACTTTAATTTGTGATAGCAGAGGCTAGCATGTTGATCGAGTGCGCGATTGCCACTAACAGATCGTGCTGGCATCTGCTATCAGGATGTTAGCACGACAATCCCAGGCATTGCATCAATCATATCACGTGCTCCCCGCTGCGCCTGAGCCTGGGATCCATCACTGCGCGATCATCTTGCACGCGCCAAGGTACTGACCTGCGGCGCGTCGGCGATGCTAGCGTCGTGCAGCTTCAACCTCTCGACAGACTTTCGTTATCTATCCATCAATTGTGATTTATTGGCTCTGTGCTTCCGTCAGGGACCGAGATCCCAGGGTTGAGCCTACTGTCAGGCACAAGCACCCTTTGCGAGCACTCTACCATGCAGGACGTCACATTACACGGTTCAGTTGAGGCTCTTTGGACTAACATTCACTGGCTAACATACTGTATTCCCAGAGATCAGACATGGATTCACCGGCGCGATCTGACTGATGCCCAGCATCATGCACTGCCACTGCTTGACATTGCCTCAGGCTCTCACACGTGCAGGACTTCACTGGTTGACTCTCCCCGCCCCCTCTCTTCTTCCTATGAGCGCCACTGCAGCATCTACCCACTCAGATGCCGGCCCCACAGGCTCGCCGCCATCCCTCCCGCCTCGCAGGTATGCCTGCCAGATGTCTGGCACGCACGCACGCACGCCGTTGACATTGGGATAGGCATCCTTGGACGGACGAGATGATCGAGCATCATCTGCCTGCGGATCGACCTCCATCGCCTCACCCTCTCACGCTGCCCCTCGAAACCAACACCAGCGGCTGGGACGCGCCTGAAGATCTCGAGCAGAGCAGCTGGAACGATGTGTGGGACTGGTGGGGCAACTCGAATCCTTTTGTGCCCGTTCGAACGCCGTCTCCGGTTCCGCGGCACGATCCAGTGTGGTCATACGACGCCGACATCTTCGCCACCAACTGGATCAAGGCCGACTCGGTTGCCGCGGGCTACATGTGTAGTGTCGCGGTTCGTTGCATTTTACTTCATCGATCATTGGGCTGACTGTCAGTATTCATTCGCAGTACGACGCCGCTCTGCAATGGGGACAGGTCGTCCGGCGGCTTGACATGCGCTGGCACATGGAGGATCTCTTCAACCTGGAGATGTACGGCCGGCCGCCGAGGGGTGACATCGCGCCCGAGGAAGTGCATACGGCCCTTGACGACATCTTCGCTGCACGCAATCCGCTGCCCACGTTCAATGAGCTCGAGCTGCGCGGACTGCATGCCCAAATCGACCTCGTTTGGCTCCGGCACTTGCGCGCGCCTCCGCGCATCTACGTCGCCCTCCTGCGGCTCAAGATCTTCGTGACGAAGGAGGAGATCGTACGGATGGCGCAGGCCATGCGCTCTCACTGCTTGGTCGACTTCCGCCAAGTCCTCATCTGGTGCGTTCCAATCAATCACTTGCGAAACTGGTGCAGTTTGCTGACTGACTGAACCTGCTCTGCAGCATAGACCCTCGTGCAGCAGTGATCTACGGCCGCACGAAGGAGCACGAGGGTATCTCGCGCCGCTGGCCGTCGTTGGGGAGGGACTATCCTCCCGCGCATCCCGTGCGTCGCGACCGCTCGCCAGGGGGCTACAGTGAGCTGTCGGGGTCATCGCGAGATGACCCCAATGTGCCTTACACTCTCGGTCGGTGGGAGCGCGCCGAGAGGCTTCATCGTCATGCAGGACGGCGGTTTGAGCGCGCCCTGTCGGAGGCGCGCAATATGCAACGCACAGCCCTCGCCCAGGAAGCCGAGCTCGAGAAGCTCATCAAGCGCGTCGAGGCCAGCCGCTCCATGATTGACGTCCTCAAGCGGGGACTGCGCGCGCGCACCGACGAGGAGGAGATGCGCATGCGTGACGACGGTGCCTTCGATGCGCGGTGGCTAACACGCTCGCTGGCCGCCGACGCCGCCAGCAACACCTCGTCGTCATCGCTGCACAATGTGGGCTCGGGCCGTGGGAGTGGTTCGAGTGCGGAAGAGGACGCGGGCGAGGAAGAGGATGAGGGGGACTCTGCAGACTAGCTGTATGTTCGCGCGCTTTGCATGTGCATGTTTCCCGCCCAAATCTACATACATTGCCATATCAGCCGCTTTTGCTCGTAGCTCGATGCAAGCGTGTCTTCGTCGACGTCGTACAGCAGCAGCAGTTCCCCCAATCCATTCTCTACACGTTCTGCGCAACGTTCGACAAGGCGTAGACCATGCCATACAGAGCCTTCTGCCACACACTCACTGGGATCGCGGCGCCACGCCTCCTGTTGACCGGCATCTGCGAGGTTGATAACCTCTTTGGAAATGCTCAAGGGTACCTCGAGTAGGCCCTGCAACTCGTGGCAAGGGCGGGATTGCCGTCGCATCCTGAGCGCCGTCGTAGTGAAAGCCTCCCACTGCGCGACCTCTGCTTCCTGGTTCTGCCATTGCATAAGGTCGCGGTCGAGCGCCTTGAGCAGGCCGTCGAGATTTGTTTTCTCCGTTATAATTTTCGATTCTCCAAGGAGCTGCAAAGCCGGTTGAGAGGTGCTGCTAACGATGGCCACATGGCCCACTTACTTTACAGCATTCTGGCAGGAGATTCTTGCTCTCAGGATGGGCAGAGATTCTTTTGTATTTCTCCTGTTCAATTCTCTCCTTTCTCTTGAGGCGATACACGCGGAGACGCTCTTTTTCTGCCTCAGAGTGCCTGGTCAAGGTTGGTCACAGAGCACCAACCGCCGAAGAGCAGACTCACCGAGCGTAAAATGCTCGTTTGCGAGCTTTTTCATCCGCATGTATACGCGGTCTACCTGCGGTCATACTGGCCTAGCCCTCCGCGTGGCGATTTCCAGAGTATTGTGAGCGCGCTGTCGCGCGAAGAAGGGAAGAGGTCAGAATGCACTGCCGATCCGACACATCTTCCGACCCGCGCTCTGCATATTTCTACCTTTTCTAAGTTTTGAGTTGAAATTCGGCTTATAATGACTCAGAAGGTCCAAATGGACCTCAGTATGCCCTTGAGAAGATGTCGCTAAAGCAGGAGAACCAGGGAAATGCTGATCTATGCGCGTACGGACGAAATGACAGCTCCAAATCCGAGCATTCAGCACGTATATTCTGTAATTCGCTGAAGCAAAGGCATGCTGTGTGACGTGAACCCACTTGGAATTAATATGGCTCTCATCTCAAGACTGTAGTCTCTGGAACCTGTTGTATAATGGTGCTGTCCTGCTATTCAGACTTGATTGCATCATGTTCTCGTGCTCTGAAGTCTCTAAGAATCCATTATAAACCCATTATAAACCAAGGTAGAACCCAGACAGAGATAATATAATTATTTTGAGAACGATTTCACTTCAGCGGCGAGTTTCTGCAGGTGTGTTGGGTAACTTAGTCGAGCGCGGCAGAACGCACCAACTCTGCCACTCCTTCTCCTTGTCCACGCCGTCGAGCACGAGCCATGTCCACCGGAAGGTTCCGCATCTGCCACACGAAGGCAAAGGCAGCAGTAGAGGCGAGGGCCGCGGAAAACCTGACGGAAAGAGCCCAGGCGCCTGGAGGCCCTGGACCTACGGCTGCTGCAGCTGCCGTGACCCTTGTGCCAACGTCTGATCTCCCGCGGCAAAGGCGCCCCTCGCATATGCCTAAGCTGCCGAAGGCGTTGCGTACCGGCTCAGATGTCTACATCGCCTCTGGACCAACGCTGCAGTTCAGTCAGGCAGCAGGAGTGTCGACACGCGCGAGTGCGGCAAAGGATCCGTTGAGCCAGTTCTTCAGCGTACCTGGCTCCACGACCTCGTTTGGACAGCACCTGTCAAAGGTCGTCTCCAATCTGGATCCTGGGACGGACAGCGATGGCGCTTCGGACAACTTCGACGTGCACGGGATATCTATGGACTGGACGCCCGCAAAAAGTCGCCACAGGGCTAGAAAGGCAGCGCAGCATGCAACATGGAGGGACCGCGTCATTCCAACATTAATTGAACCTTTCTTGGAGCATATGCACGCCCGCGGGGACGCCAGAAAGCAGCCCAGCTGCTCTTGCAATACAGGGCGCGCACACACAGTCACGTTGGCTCATTGGGACGGTGCGCAACGATTTCCGCATTGCTGCAAGGTAGATATAACTAATCCGCGCTGCAGAAATCAAAAGAGTGACTCTCAGAATTTGTCACTGTGCTCCTGCTGCCGTCCAGCTCGTCCGACGTGGTTTTTTCCCCTGCGCTCCTTTACGACCGTCCTTGGCGTTTAGCATGCCTATGCTCGAGCTTATAGCCATCCACTCCCTCAATGTGGCGCCGAATGCGTCGGCGTGGGCGGACACACTCGCCATGTTCTGGCAGAGGCGGCACATGACTCTCGACAGCGCAGTACGCAATATCTTTTTTTGAGCGGGTGTGCACTGGCACTGAATCTTTTTTGGCTTTCTTGTAGGAAAGTTTCCGCAAGCGGCTGGGCAACGCGCTGCAATGGTATCAAGTTCTATTGAACCAGATTGACGCACGCGTGAACAATCTTATCGACGGTCAGTGCGCCCTCGGTCATTGCTGACTTCGACTCATAACTGACGATATACGGATTTATTAGAGGCGGCAGTCAACTGCAGCGCTCGCGCAGCAGGCGGAGGGCTCAAACGACCGGCCGACAGGGATTCTCTGGAGTCGTCTATCCGGAGCAAACGCAGACGCGGAGACCAGGCTGCGACGGTCGACGACGAACTCGAGCGTACAGACGCAGGTGCAGACGACGACGCAGCCCAGGACGACACGCGTGTGCCCCGCCTGTCACCCGAAGCTGACAGGGACGACAGCGACGATCTTCGAGCCCGTACGGCCGGCGATGTTAATTCCCAATCGAGCGCTGGCGAGGGCAACAGTTCACGGGCGCGCGCGGGGGGATCGGGTGCGGATGACGCTGTGCCTGTTGCCACCGCGCGAGCGGGGCGGCGCGAAGACAGCGATGGCGCGGGCAGCGCGGACAATGCGCAGCATCAGGGCAGTAACCGCACCGACAGCGGGCGACGCACGCGGCCCTCGAGGCTCCTGCGATCTCGCTGCCCACTGTGCTTCGGTGGAGTGCGCCCGACGCTGGAGCATACCGAGTACGTGGCGCGTCCAGGTTTGATTCATTTGAGGCGATAACTGACAGTTGCCGGCGGAAACACAGTGCTCAAGTTATCGTATGCTTGGACGCGAATTTCTCGCAAAAGAGGCGCAAGTCTGAAGAGAGCGACCCCGTCATACATTTTGCGGGCAGCCGATTCGTACCGCAGGACGAGGTCGATGCAATGGAGGCGGACGTGGAGGCGCGGCGCACGGCACCTACACCGCGGACACGCAAACGACGTCAGGCCAACGACAATGACGCTCCGCCTGACGAGGTTCTGGATGAATGCCAGAACTCGTTCCTCGCCGCGCAAGAGAAGGTCACAAAAGCGTCGAAAAATTACTATGCCGACACGGGCCTCATGGCTCTGCTTTGCCGACACGATCGTGTGCTCTGGGTTGTGAACCTGACTACCCCAGGAGAGCGGCAATTTTATGCGCTGGCGCTGCTAAACAAGCTTATGGAGGACCTTCCGGAGGACTGGAACGTCGGGTTGCTTTACGACATTGCATGCCAATTGTCTCGCAGTATCGAAAAGGTGCGCCTACGGACTGCAGCCGCTTTGTTGTAGTCGACTGATAACGAAGCTGGCCAGTTCGGTTTCTTAGGGCCATTTGCGCACCGGCTATCGTTCGCGGTATCTGTGTTCCACGCCTACGGTCATCAATGGGCATGCCAGCTCGTTTATCACCCGCGCAAACGGCCAGGATTCGGACTTTCCGACGGCGAGGGCTGCGAAAGATTCTGGAGCGCGATCCGCCGACTCATTGGGGTACTCAGGGTGACTGGGGTGCGTACAGCTCTATGTGAGCGGCGCGATGATAGTCTAACTTCCCGTTGCAGTTCTTTCGCCGATTATTTGTGCTGGACAGGCAGTTCCAGTTCATCGACAAGGAGGGTCTGCAAAAATTCGGCAAATGGCTCGCTAAGCGATGGCGCGACACGATGCTGCGCCTGCAGGAGGCTGAAGAGAATCTGGTGAAATGCTCTGTCGACGAGGCTACCTTGACGCGCGAGTGGGCAGCGCAGCGGCAAGCGCAATTGAAGCCATTAGAACGTGAGTCGACCGCTACCACTGGTTGCTAAATCACGCTGGATTGTTGTGTTAACATGTATGGGATCATTTCCACAGGCCAGTCGAAGTACGGCGCCGACAAGGAGATCAACAAGATCATCCTCAACATGGCGCGCGCAGAAGAGCTACGCGAGCAGCAGAAGGCAGACAAGGCGAAGCTGCGCAGGAACGCGCACAAGCTGAGCGCGCATGACGTCGAGCTCTTGACGGACAGCATCGAGCAAGCAACGCGCGAGCTGGCGGCCCTACAGGCGCAAACACAAGCTGCGACGAGCGCGCTGGGAACAGAGGGCACGCGCCGCCTTCAAACTCTACGCGGCAGTGCATACCTGCGCGCGCGCATTAATGCGCGCGCGCTGCGCGCCAATATTCGTGAAGCTGTCCGTGGGCACAAATTCGAGCGCGAGCGTCTGGAAAGGGCGTATCGTCGGCAGGTCATGCGTGAGCGGTGCTAACGTCTTTCTGTCTACCCGTGTCACGGTGACTGCTATATCACTCTCCGAGACGACGCCCGAGGGGAAGGGATGAGTGGGGAGAGGGAGGCGCGGATAAGCGGTATGATAGACCAGACCAAACCTAAGGTACAAGAGGGGTGACGGCCCAGATATATATACTACGGAAGCAAGGCTGAGGGGCCCCGCGGACCAATTGCGCCACCGACCGGTTGTCACGCGGGCGCCACAGATCAGGCCGAAAGAGACCGCCGGGGCGTCGTCGGCGAGACAGGAAACCCGGGATAAATAGAGCCCAACCAAACCAGAAACATCCTGTCATATTACCCTTCTCCTGGGAAGAGACCGAGATACTCGCCGAGCGGAGAGACCGCTTGGACGCGCCGACGAAAGGGCCGCGGGGCCGGGCGCAAGGAGTTTGGGGCGCCCGGACGAGGGGCGAGGGCCACGGGACGGCGAAATGAAACAGCGGGGGAGGAGGGACCCGACGAAGACCGCAACATAACCCCCCTTCTAGCCGTCCAGTGGCCGAGGGGGGAATGGCCAGGGGAGGTGCGGGTTAGATCGGGCGTGGGGAGACGGACCATAGCGTGGCCGGGCCGAGCTCCATCCGCCGCGGGATCAAACTCTAAGCGTCAGATGCCGCGAAAGGCTCGGCTGCCGCCGTACACGAACCGCGGTACTTCTCGCTCTTCGCCTCCCCGCTTCCCGTCACCGTCTGATATCCTATGACGCCCACCGCCGCCGACGGACTGACTGCGAAGCCTCTCGGCGAACTTCGGGACCTCAGGGAGCGGGTGTTCACGCTGCATGCCTCCATCCAGCGCCAACTGGACTTCGGGCACTACGCCGCGGACGCGGAGGAGGAGAAGGCGCGGACGGTGCTTGCGTCTGCGGGCCAGCGGTTGGAGGCCATTGACGCCGAGGTGCGCCGACGCAACGCCGCGACCCGCAATCTGGAGACGGCGGCGTCTCTCCTCGGCATGACAGCAGCCTCGCTCCCCGTAGTGCCGAAGGTGGAAGGGGGGTCGCCGCACGGGAACGACCTCCTCTACCACGAAGGGCAAGGGCTCATCGGGAGCGGTCGCGTCTGGGTCGAAGCGGCCTTCGGACGTCGGCGCGCGAGGGACCGGCGACGAGGAGAAGGACGCGGTCGGGCCTCCTTTTAACACGGTACGTCTTGATCAAAGGTCCTCTTGCTCCGGGGTGTATCCTGCGCTGACATCCTTCGTCCGGGTCCAGCCTTGTGAGCAGTGCGAGCGCTCCGGCCGGCCGTGTTTTCGACAAGTGTCCGGGTCGGCGACTGCCTGTGCTCGTTGCCACCGGACCCGCGTGGGGTGTTCTCACAGCGTCGGCCGGTCGGGCACATCGCGCAAGAGGGCGCGACAGGACGCTGACGTGGACGGCGATGACGGGGACGATCCGGACCAGGACGACGTGGTGGACACCGTCGGCGCGTCCGTGGCGCGGTCGCGCACACGCCAAAGGCTTCGGTCGCCGGGGACAGCCACCATGGCCGACCTCGAGGTCCTGGGCGACCGCATCGTCCAGGGGTTCCAGCTGTCCGTCTCGGCGTTGAGGCGCGACCTTCGCAAGTGGACGCAAGAGCTCGTCGATGACCGGCGTGCCCATAAGACGGTGCGCCTCGTGTCGCCGGGCGGGAGCGAGCGCGATACCGACTCCAACGACGGCCGAGCGGTGGAGGACGAGGCGAGGAGGTCGCCCACCGACGCACCGACTTCCCCTGGCGCCGCGGGCGTGGAGGCGGAGGCGCCGGCTGGTCCTGTCGGCGTGCTTGCTGACTTCGGCGCCGACCTGGCCCTTCTTGGCGTGGTAGTGCCGGGGGATGTGCGTCCGATACCCAGCTTTGCGTCGCTGGAGGCGTCTGGGTCCGGGTCCGGATTCCTGCCACGCGTCCAACGGTCCGAGGGTCGGGATGCGTCCGTGATAGGGGAGAAGTCGGTCGATGCGGGCCAACCCATGGAGGAGTAAGACCGTGTCCGGGTATGATTTGGGTAGTGGTGTGGAGGCTCGTAAAATATGTAAATAGAGAGGCGGAAAGACGAGCATAAATACGGGGTATGAGAAACGACCGGGACCGTGACTGTGGAGAGCATCCGACCGAAGCGGCGTCTGACCGAGGTAGGGTCCGATTCTGGGCACGGTCGCCGAGGGGGAGGGAACGACGGGTGGCGTCACCTGTACGCCAGTAGATATCGACAAAGAAGGGCGGTTTCAGCTTCGCAAAGCGTGCTGCTGTACAAGGCAGGGGCGACCGTCCGGAGCGTTCAAAGACGGTGGGCCAGGCCGGGGGACGCGATCCGCAGGACCAGGGCGTCGTCGGCGTACGTGGCACGATATTCGCGGACGTTCCAGACAAGGCACGCCGTAAGCCGAACGACCTGGAGGGCTCGTTCCGTCGTAGGCGACGTGAGGAGATGAGGGCCGAGGCGAGGTGGGAACGAGAAGACCACTAGCTCGGTGCGAGCCCGGCGGCCTCGGTCATTGCGCACGACGGTCGGGAGTACCCAGTAACACGAGATATCGAGCGGGAGACGTCTCGGGGCAGTGAAGCGGCCGTAGTGAGTGAAGCGGTCTAGCATCCAGAAGAACGGTTGGGGAGGGGCCACGAGCATGGCGATGTCGAGCCGGGTGTCGTCCGGGTCCGGCGACCGGATACGAGCGCGAAGGGGGATGAGCCCCAGCGGAGGTGTGGCCGGGCGCGCGTCCTCAAGCTCGGACGACTCGTCGGCGGCGAGAGGTGACTCGCCGGTGCTGATGGGTGATTCGCCGAACAGCTCTTGGGATCCGTCGCCAAAGTCCTCGCCGAGGTCCATGTCCGCATCCTGGTCCAGGTCCTGTGCGGCGCCTTGGTCCTCATTTGGCTCCGGTGGTTCGGCGTGGTACTCCTCCACGAGTCCGGTTCGGTCCAGGTCGGCGGCCAGTTGCCAGCTAGCGTCCTCGGGGGGGAAGCCCATCCATTGGACGAGATACTGAGGAACTCCTCGGTGTACGCGGTGGTCCAGGACTGCCGCCGGTATGTATTGAGGGTTAACTATGGTCTCATCGTACTGGGACATTTTGTGAGCGTTCGGTCCGAACAAAGGGGCGTGTCGGGGAAAAAGGGGGGGAAAGAGGCGTCGGTCTGGCGGCCGATCCGGATTATATGGTGTATGTGTCGTAAGTGTTGATGCGTGGGGATGATGGGGGTCACGATCCGAGGAAGATGATGTGAATGCGCCGCGCGCACCACGGGGGGGGAACTTGCTCTCGGGATGCGCGGAGGGTGAGGTTCTGGAGAGAGGGGTCGGCCGTGGGAGGTTTAGAGGTTGACCGAGGGGTGGGGACGCGCAGCGGGCGCGTTCGGCGAGTAGGGCTTGTGGGGGGTGGTCTCGCCGCGGATGACCTGGCTCTGATGAAGAGGAGAGATCAGGAGCCGGTGATGGAATGAGCTTTCGGATTTGACGACCGTATGGGTCTGGAGGGGTCCTCGTTGGCTGAGTGCCTGACCAGAAGGCCAGTGGGCAAGGCTCGGCGTCCGGAGGGTGGGTCCTGCAGGGTCCTGGTGGGCCGATGAGTGGGCGCGGCGGTCGCGACGGGTCCTCGTCGACGCGAGGGGTCTCCTAGCCGGTCCGAGGGGTCGGATTCCTTCCTGGACCGAGCAACGCCGACCGAACGGTTCGCCCGGATTGGAAGGGTGGTGAGTAAGGGGTATGGGGATCTCGAGCGTCGGGAGGGAGGGTAGGTTTGGTCTTATGTCACGGTGACTGCTATATCACTCTCCGAGACGACGCCCGAGGGGAAGGGATGAGTGGGGAGAGGGAGGCGCGGATAAGCGGTATGATAGACCAGACCAAACCTAAGGTACAAGAGGGGTGACGGCCCAGATATATATACTACGGAAGCAAGGCCGAGGGGCCCCGCGGACCAATTGCGCCACCGACCGGTTGTCACGCGGGCGCCACAGATCAGGCCGAAAGAGACCGCCGGGGCGTCGTCGGCGAGACAGGAAACCCGGGATAAATAGAGCCCAACCAAACCAGAAACATCCTGTCATATTACCCTTCTCCTGGGAAGAGACCGAGATACTCGCCGAGCGGAGAGACCGCTTGGACGCGCCGACGAAAGGGCCGCGGGGCCGGGCGCAAGGAGTTTGGGGCGCCCGGACGAGGGGCGAGGGCCACGGGACGGCGAAATGAAACAGCGGGGGAGGAGGGACCCGACGAAGACCGCAACAACCCGCTTCCTTATTGACATTGGCACGCACCCGACCGTAGAGAACAAGGAGCACACCCAGACGAAGGACCTCGTGCACAAACGGCACAACAGAATAGTCAGGCTCGTCCGCAGTTACAACGAGGTCGTTAACAAAATGCGCGTCCTCATCAAGCAGGGAAAAGTGCCAGATCGTTCCCGTCGCCCTCGTGTGCCGCGGCAGCTGGACACCAAGAAGTTGTTCAAGCTTGACGTCGACGACGACATATGGCAAGAGGATCCAGGTCTAGGTCCCCAGGATGAAGGTGATCTGCCGCGATGGCAGATTGACGCAAACGTTCAGAGCGGGATTCGCGCTCTTCTGGAAGTGCAGCGCTGCCGCGAGGAGCTTGAACGTCTGGACGCGGAGGCGCAGGCTCTTCGTGACTGGTGGACGGAAGAACGCATTGTTCTTTCATCTATTAAAGCCGGTGCGTGCCAATACACTGCAGCCCCGTCTGGACGAGATACTAAAGGCAGTGTTCGTACCAGAGGGGCCTTGGAAAGACGAGCTAATGGGGCGCATCGAACACCTCGATGCCCTGGCGGCGCGCTGGTCAGAGGACCTCGCTGCGTCGGGTTTGAGCGTCGACATTGGGAGCTCCGAGTTTGGGCGTGTTATCCCGCGGCAAGTCGGGATCCGTGCAGGCAGCGCTGGACCGGCGGCAGGTCGTGACATCCATGAAGATGCTGAGGAAGAAGGCGATGACGACGACGATAGTGCCATTCTATCGTCGGAGGGCGAGGACGATCCACTCGCCGAGCAGCTCGACGAGCTCACGGACGACGACAATAACGAGCTGGACGACAACTGGAGGTCCAACGACGACGCTTCAGACGTGGAGAGCGCGCAGCGCGAACAGACGCCTCTGTTTGCACCCAGTGCAATCGACACGACAGCCATGCCAGCGCTGGCGATGCCCGCATCCACCGCTCCTAGGCGCGGCGGTCACGATGCGTTGCCTGGCGTCACGCTGCCTGCAAACACGAGCGTGACGGAGCCTGGCAAAGCGAACGCGACGGACCCCATCATCATAACGAGCGGCTCGGAGAGCGAAGAATCCGAACTGGACGCGAGCATGCTCGCGGGTCAGGAGCTGGGGCGCGCGTGCGGGCCATATAGGTGTTCTCCAAAGGACATCTGGCGTGTTGCTCAGCGCTGTGAGTGGCTGAGCGGTGACGGTCTCGCCGTCATTGCGGAGTCGTATATGGAGGATGTGGACCGTGAGCAGATTGGCGTTGTGCCGTCAACTGTCTACCGCGACCTAGCGGACTACCTCGACGCCAAAGGCGGTGAGGATAGGGCGCCGGACATAGCACGCATGGCCAAGCTCAAGAAATACATTTCGAAGGCGCTAGCAACGGTACGTTCCCAGTTATACATTTCCAGACGAAACTGACGTCCTGGCAAGGCACGGGTACCTCATCCATTGTCGGCCATGAAGTGGCTTATTGTGGTGCATGTACCCTCACCACGGCATTGGACGCTCGTGGAGGTACGCTGGGATCTGCGCAGGCTCATGTTCTATGACAGCTTCGCAAAACGAGACGGCTACGCGGCCGACGTCAAGAAGATGACATACGAGTTTGTAGCGCTTTGCGGGGAGATTTTCGACTGTGCTGCTGAGATTGCGAACGTTGCGCAATGGACATGGGTGGCCGAAAAGGTGCGAGTACATGGGCATGGGCCATTATCACGTCAAGACGGCTAGCTGAATCGTGTTTTCACAGCGCAAGACGAGGCAATCAAACTATTACGACTGTGGTCCGTTCGTCGCGGCAGACCTCGTCAGTCTGCTGACGTCGCATGAACCGAGCATGAAGAAGCAGAGTGACATGCGTGCGTGGAGAGCCACCCTTACAGCACGATTGCGTTCCTTGGCTGCCGTTCCGTTGACAAAGGAGGAGAAGAGGCAGGCAATCAAGGCCGTGCAGGCGCCCGAGGTTTGGGTCGTGGATGACGACTAATCTACCGATGCATCTTACAAATCCCTTGCCTGTTTGGGACGCATTTCAAAAACGCACAGGTGGCAGATGGTTGCTTCGGTCGACCGGTCCGACCCAGATGTGCTTGCGGTGGGTGGGTGTGATCTCATGGTCGGGCTGACAGTCGAGAAAGAAACAAAATGCGGTACAGTACGTTCATTCGTGTATCTAATCGTATCTAGACGGTGAATAGAACAAATTGTCCAACCGAACCAACCTCGCCAGAATGACAACAGCCCTACTTAGTTACCATTCCTGATGTCAGCCATCACCTCGTCGCGGATCTTGCTGATCCCGTCGCGGACGCCGGCGTTGAGCTTGTTGGGGCGGCGCTGCGCGGATGTGGCGAGGTGGTTCATCAACGCCGAGACGCTGATCGTCGGGCGAAAGCCGTTGTGGTCGATGTCGCCCTCATAGCTGGAGGGAGGGCTGCACTCCATCCTAGAGGAGCGAATATATGAGACGAGTTCACTAACGTAGAGAGAGAGGAGAAGGAACATACGAGGGGTCGGCATTGTCGCTGTCGCCGTCGCTGTCGGTGCCGGCGGCGGCGCCGGAGCTAGAGCCGGCTGTGTCGCTCGGGCCGTCAACGGAGTAGTTGGAGACAAAGTTGATGAGCGACTCGAGACGATAAGGCGTCATAGAGTTTCTACAGTATTATTGTAGAAGGCAGTAAGCACATGATAGCGACCAAGGTGCGAAGGTGGACGAAGCACTTACGGCGCTACGTCGCTCGAGACGTCAAGGAGGGTGGTGGAATTTTTCAGCTCGTTGAGGTACCGTCGGACAAGGCGTCGAAGGGCGGGGTTTGGGTCCTTGAGCTCCATTACATCGTGGACGAGGCCGGCTAGGAGTCTGGCCCTCTTGGCTTCCAGATCGCGTTCCTCCATGACCTCGAGAACGACGATGAGGTTGTCCTGCCACTCCTTGATCGCGGCCTTCAAGGTTGGTTCGGCGTCTTTGAAGCGATCCATGAAGCCGTTGGAGCGCGCGCGATCCAGGAAGCCGCGCCGAAGAGTGTCGGACATGGCGCGAAGGAAGCTGAAGTCTTGGTCGACGGGGAGAGCGGACATGGGACGAGGCTGACGGGGGTTGATGGCAAGGAGAGGGAGACGACAAAATGTCGAACACGACCACTTATAGGGCGCGATAAACTGCGGCGTGCACATGGCGACGTTGCGGCCAAGACGGCGTGAGGTGGGAATGTAAGATGCTAGGATGTGCTAGCATTCGCTGACATTGGCCCGAGTGAAATTCTTATCCACGGATGCTGCTAGGACCAGCTAGCAGTTGCGGCGCGATGCTAGCAGGATGCCGGAAAATCACAGCGGGAGGATCCGCGCGGAGCTCAAGATAGGCTATGATCGCTTGATGTACCTGGGGGGAACACAAAGATAGGCTGCTGCAGCGTGGTGCTGGCGATGATTTGCGATCTTTGACGGGATCTTTGCATCAGTCGCGACGCACGACAGCAGATGCTCAGCCTGGGAGGTCTAGTAGACCCATCTATTGATGTTCAGGGTGCAATCTAGCACTAGGAGATGACAGTCAGCCTGTGGTGCTCGGAGCAGCAGAAACGCAAGCAGGGAAGTGCGGCGCCGGCGCGGCGACAACCTAGCCCCAGTCCGCGAAGTCAAGTTTTGTGAAAGCAAGCAGGATACGCGGTAACCAGAGGCTTGAACGGCGAACAATTAGACCCAGACAGTGCAAGAGTCGAGAGCGAAGTGACGCAAGCGGCCCGGATGCATCGCCGGACCGGAAAAACTCGCGTCAACTCCGACCGGTACCTTGCCTCTGCCCGTCTCTGTTCATGAACTTACTCGGTAGCAGCCTACTATCCTCTAATATTTTTGCGCCAGAAGCGTGTCACATATCAGCATGGAGCGCTTTGCCATATCCCGTTTAGACGCCGAGTCGCGGCGCGACGAAAATATTTCGGCGTACCCCGGTCCTGCGCTGCCGTCTGCAACTCATGAAACTCTGGTTCTAGATTAGAAAACCTTTCTTCAGACAGATTAGTACTGCAGGATTGCGTAAAGCAGCGTCAACGACGGCCATCGATATGAAAAACGGAGCCGTGAGTCGTAAGCGTTTCCGCAGGACGTTGCAGCTTGAACTTTGACTGACTGCGCGAACCCAGGAAATCGCTCATCACAAGGCCCATCGCGCTCATATTGGCCTGTAGCGCTGGTTCTCCGTCTCGGTCCACGCCGTCACGCTGCAATCCAGGATGTGCTCATTGGTAGCTGCGGCCAGCGTGTACGGTGCTTCCGCCTCTGGTGCTTGCTCTCTAGCGCTTCCCGGCTACATCTTGGCTCTTATGCGTTATCTTCCCGTTATCATTGAGTCTCGCCACTCGCTGGTGTGACTATTTTGGCAACAGTCGGCTCTTTGACAAGAGTTCTTGGCTCTCGATCTGCAGCGCAAACTATAACATTGACACCGATGCTCTGGTTTTACTGTCAGTGCCGTGCACAACCGAAAACATGTACAACGATTCAGCCTTCGATGCGGCCCACTTTATGCCCGACGCCTTCTTGTTTTTCTCCCGATGGCTCATGCTCGATCCGCGGAATTCCTGACATTTCGAGCGATGGGATTACAGCAAGCCTATCATGACGGGTCCTGCAACGCTGAAGCGGAATGGCTGTATCCAGAACTACCGTTCACCAGCCACAGGCGGACTGCCACCTTCCGCCAACGTGGAAGTTGGTAGCAAGTTCGGCTGTGGTGGCGAACAGGTAGCCCTGGAAGTCGCGCGAAATTCCACCCACGCCCAGCATTGTGACGCCGGTGGGTGAGCTGACTGCATCGACGGCGATGTTTCACCCATAGCCACGTCTCCGACGTCGCCCTCGACGATGGGTTCGCGGCGTGGCTGGTTGTGCTGGCGTCCAGGTGGCGACCCATGCAGTGTCGCGCTCTGTCGAATGCTCTTGGCCCCAGCACCTCGCCAGGCTATATAAGCAGTCTCCAGCTAGTCACGCGTACGCCGGGTAAACTTCCGCGAGCTTCCCATGGCGGCGTGCTCGGTTGCCGCAGGGCGCCCACATCCTCTCATCATGATGAACGATGCTTGCAGAGGGCCGCCATTGGGTCAGGTCCTCGTCAATCTCAGGGGTCGGCCCGGCTGCAGATCCCTCGTTGCAAATGTGCTTTGCACGAGACCTGGATCGCCTCGCTGTTCGGTTAGGGGCTCGTTGCGCTGCAGCGCATCACTTCCTCTTTCGCACCCGTCGCTTACGTGAGTGCGAATCGCTGCACTGGCCGATCAATGTTCTCGCGGGGCAGTACGATTTCCAGCCCTGGATGGGGCATAAGCTGATGTTGCTGGTTCTAATTCTGCTGCAAAATCGCGGGAATGCTCCATATGGAGGACTCGCGGTGCCGCAGTTACCTCTCACCCTTGAATCTTGGGCGACATTCTGAAGGACGCTCTTCTTTCAGATGCGGGTATCTGGAGAAGTATTACGAGCGTCTACGTATTGTCAGACCTTACTGCCCCCCACGTCGAGGCAAACTCCACGTAAACCGGGCCACCCAGTCCACGAACAGGAATAATCAGTGCTCATCTTGACGGCGAATCAGTTTGGGTACGCTCACATCCTCGTCTTGCATGAAGCGCGGCATAACATCAGACTACGACAATCCCTGGCAGCCAATCTTTTGCTGTGCATCAGAAACGGTGCTGGAAGTTGTGCCCCACTGCGGCGATGATAGAAAATTCACTGGTTAAGCATATAGGCGCTCATACTCCTGGATGCGCGTCTTCGTTAAAGTTGTGACCTGGAGCATTATCTTGCACATCTGACTGTCTCATCGCTCCAATACCGTATTCGCGCGGATACGAAGCTTGTTGATTTCACACTCTGGCGCTAGCTCGCCAATTGATCCCAAGGATGATACATAGCCATAGATCTGCGTGCAGTGCCCGAGTCGCCCTGGAAGTGAATCACCCTGGCATCGCAAGGGCAAGCCTTCCGCTTCCCTCAGCAGCCGGAATTCATGGGCCCTTCCCTACACCCTGATAGTACCTGAATGTAGAGAAGGCTGTGAATCCTAGTGAACTCTGTTCGGGACGCGAGTGATGTGCGCCGAAATCGTGCTGAAACCTTGAATATTGAGTGCATAATATATCAATGGTTGTACTGTGGCAAGTGGGCGTTATAATACAGATCATTCGACTAGAGTTCACTGGGGAAAGGAATATCTACGGAAAGCAGTCGGATAGAAAGGAACGTCGATCGACCGAACGCGGCCGCCAAAGTCTCGCAGACCCGGTGGGCCCAATGCGCCCTCATCACCAGCGAGAACCAGCGCGAGGCGCCCCAAATTGGAGTTGCCAGAGACGATAAACGCGTCGGCGTGCCGGCTGTAGACTGTGAGCTCAACTATCAGGCTTCGCGTGATGGCAAGCCGCAGATCCTTTGAGGCGTCGGCGAGGTTCTCCTGTCGCCAACTCGAGCCGTCCGAGGTCGAGAAAAGGCGGTCGTACTCTGCGCGTTCTTCTGATGAAAACAGCTCCTCCTGAACGGGCGATGCGATGATCTCGAATTCATTGCCAACGTCGAGCTCGGACAGAATCTCCAGCACGCCCGACTCCGCTGTCATGACGACGAGCAGCGGTCGCGTGGAGTTGTTCCGGGTTGGGGGAGGGAAAGGATGCGCCGTGAGGACAGGATCGTACAGTCGCGCGGCGGCTTCCCGAGCAGCATCGAAGTAGACCTGCATGTCACCGCTAGAGCAGTTGAGTCGTCAGCAAACAACGCAGCAATACCGCAACTACAAGCACACGCACAAGGCAATATGGGATCCAGCTTGGAGAATCTCGCTCTGTTCCCGTTCTTTGTCGCCCAGCCGGATCTGCATGCTAACGGACGAAAAAAGGTAAATAAAGACCCCAGTTAGATGGGGTGCAGAATTCCACACGCACGCTATGACTGGTCGCCGAGGCTCCACACCCTGCAGTCCAAGCCGCCCGCGAACGAGCTCAACGTCGGACTGAACACGCAGCCTCGGGCGCCAAATGCGCTCGAGTGCGTCTGTCTGCTCGCGAAACGCGCGCCGGACGCCGGGCGGCACGCTCTGCCCGTACGGCAGGGACGTGCGCGTCTCGTCGAGCATGTACATCTGCTCGCGCGCCCGCAGGCGCCGCATCTCGCGCAGGTCAACGCTGGACTCGCGGACGAGGTGGTCGAGCAGCGCGTGGCGCCGCAGCCAGCGCGACAGCGAGACGCGCTGGAAGAAGCCCCAGCCCGGCGCGCCCACCGGGTACGTCCAGCGGTCGAGTGTTCCGGGCGGAAGCTCACAGTCGAGCTGCGGCGGCTCGAAGAACTCGCGCAGGTCGCCGTAGATCCAATCGCGGGAGTCCGGGATGACTGCGTAATTCAGATGCGAGGACATCGCAGCAGCGCGCAGCTACAACGTCTCGGCATTAGGAGTGGCGCAAGGACAGAATCGGCCGGTTTGACGCACGTAGATGTTGAACTCCGAGCCGAACCCGTTCTTGTTGTCGAATCGGTACACCAGTACGCGCGAACATATCTCGGATGAGGGTGTGAAGATGTCCTGCGTGGCCTCTCTGTGTGATAGACCCGCGATGAGGTAGCTGAGAACAATGACGAAGCAGAGAAGGACGAATTTGAGTAAGTCACAAAGAGGTCGCGACCGAGACATGGATTCGGGAGTGCAGGAACTTGGGCTTCAAGATGACGGCTATATAAGGTGCGTGCCCGGTGCAATCAACAATCGCGTGCATCCGCAGGCAGGGCAGGGGTTCCGGTGCTGCGGATCAGATACGTGTTCTGAACGTGTTCAATGCACAGATCTTCAAGAACCTGTAAATTCTCTGCGTGCTTAAGCGATGGTTGCATTCTATCAACGGTTATGATAGCGTAAAGCCACATACATCCTCCAAGTTTCAGGGGAATACATTTTGTTGTTCAGGTCGTACTAGCCCGCAGCGCTCGAGTAGTCTGCGGGCTGTCCGCAAGGAGGATCAAGCGCGCCGCAGTACAATGAGATGCGCCCGGACCTGTCGAAGGCGGAAGCGGCGGAATAAACAAACGGCGCTAGGGGGATAAGTCGCATTAGGATATGTGTGAGCAGTGCAGAATATCGGAATCGGGCAGGGAGGACTGGGCTGCGTCGGAATCAAGAAGGACTGCTCGCAGACCCCGCAGCATATCCAGAGGAGCGCACGCAGGTGTAAAAGAAGCCACCCAGATATGGCGTGCGCAGACCCAGTAAAACTCCACGTTGGTGACGCGCGGCGGTTAGACTCGTAGCAGACAGCAGCGCGTTCCGGGCTGTGAAACACCGCGCGCATCACAAGACTGATTACGGGCGCCAGATACACGCATGAGCGCTGGATGGAGGACAGCCACATGAGTGCAAAGATACCAGGGATACAGTGTATGATACACTGCCAGTGGAACCGCGACGTGGAAGGACGAGGACAAGAGGTTTCGGCCATCGCCGCCACCTGTCGCTTAGTCATGGGCTCAGCTTGGGCTCAGCACAGGTCTTCACACATCTCAAAGTACTGTATTATTTACAATGCAAGTTCGGTAGGCCGTAGAAGTCCATCATCGAGCATGAATTAGTCGTAATCATGCATCGCGTGCTCGCGCGTAGTCTGGGGGTGGAGCTTCCTGCTGCGCCCCCGCCGTGGTAGGAACCTGGGAAGGCGCAGCCTGGTCGAGCAGAACGTCGGCCCGTCTATCCTCATATCGCGGAAGATCCTGTTCTTCTGTATCACGCCGCAGGGTCGCAGCTGCGGGTGGCGGCGGACGAATCACTGTATTGCCAGTGGGCGGATCGTTCAAGTCGGGAATGACGAAAGGTAAGTCCAGTCGCCACGAGCTCTCCCTGGGCGACGCTAATGGAGCCGCCGACCTGGGTGTAGATTCGAACCGCGGAGACGTCGGCGTCGTAACGATGAGGAGCGGCTGCTGCAGGGCGCGCTTGAGCTTCCTGTCCTGCTGTCTGCAGAAGCACCAGAGGAGAAGGAAGAACACGCTAAGCAGGCCCAAGGTCAGCCCGACTGCCAGCTTCGAGTGGTTCGTCTTTGTCTCGCTATCACGCTCGCCTGTTGCGGATTGCGGCGGACGCGAGGACGGGGTCGCTCTGCTTATTGCAGATGTCGGCAACTACAGTACCATCTGAGCGTCAACAGAGCAAGTATGCGATGTGCACTCACAGAAGGTAGCTCTTCCAGAGCCATAGCGGACGCGCGGAAGTCGTCGAGGCTGGCTTGTTCAGCGCCAATGGCGCCTACCATCCCATCCAAGCAGTGCGGTCGTCCGCTGACACCGTCCGGTTGAGCACAGAAGAAAAACACGGCTAGTGTATCATATTCGTCAGAAACAGATTACACTTCATAATATTATGCCAGATCATACGCACGTGCGTTCGTTTGCACGACAAACTGGAAAGTGCTGTTTTCGCTCGAATTGCCAGTGACGGGGCGCCAGCCGCTGTCGAACCCGTCGACCGCCTTCGCACAAGGCCGGGTGCGCACCCCCTGCACAACGCGGTGGTTAGACCACCTTTCCCGGGCAACGAGTTAGGCTCTGTGGACGCTAGAAACTGGATTAACGCACGGTGCGGCAAACACGAAGCTTATGGTGTCCCCCACCGTCGCGTTGACGAGGTCGGGCACGAAGACGAGCGCAGACGTCGTGTTGACTTCGGCAGTGGGATCTCCCACCAGGATCTCGTACTATATAAACCGTTGCGTCAGTCAGGGTAGGCCGGGGTTGAACATCTGGAAACGTACCCGCGCAGCAAGAGTCTGCAGAGTGAGCTCGGAAACCGCGCAGACGAGCGCCGCCTTCAGCTTCATCTCGCTCTTGATGCCTTGAGTTCGTCGTGAGGAGTGGGTGAGAGCGAGGCGCGGCGCGCTAACGCCATTGCGGTGCGGAGGGTCATGGTGGCACTAAGCCAAGAATGATGCATTTGCTCCGTGCCGGCGTGCCGTGACTATCCCGACTATCCCGGACAATCATAGCTTGCACCAGTCACACAGAATTTTCATCTCTATTGTCACCTGTCCCTCATACAACTAAGAATTTTGCAGTGGGTGACATATAACATTATGGTGGAAACGAAAACATGCGAAACGTCGTCGGATAAAACGGCACATCAATCGACCGCACCCGCCCGCCCTCATGCCGTCTCCCAGGTAGTCCCAGCGCGCCCTCCTCGCCTGCAAGCAGGAGCGCAATGCGTCCCATATTCGAGTTTCCAGAGACGACGAACGCATCGGCGTACCGGCTGTACACCGTCAGCTCTGCGATCAAGCTCCGCGTGAGCGCGAGCCGCAGGTCCTCCGAGGCGGCGGTGAATTTCTCCTGGGTCCATCCCTCACCGAGGACGCGATGGTACTCTGTCGTTTCTTGTTCGGAGAATAGCTCGTCGATGGGCGATTGAATGATTTCGAAAGTGCCGGCAGTGTCGAGCCTCTGAAGGTCTTGAACGACGTGGCGCTCGACGGTCATGACAACGAGCAACGGCGGTCGTTCGCCATGGCCTGGGCGGAGGAACGGCTGCCGGGTGAGAGCTGGGTCACACAGACGGTCGAGGGCTTCCTTCGCGGCCTTCAGATATACTCGCATATCGCCGCTGAACATCAAGAATGATCAGACTTGCATCGGAAAACATAAGTTTACGGACAATGGGATATGCGACCCGGCGTCGCGAATATCTTGCTGCTCGCGCTTCTTGTCGCCCAAACGAATCTGTAGGCTGATACCAATGCCAACTCAGCGAATTTCTGAAGGAAAGAAACAGCATGTCACGAACGCACGCGATAACAGGCCGTATTCGACCAGGTTCGTCCAACCCAGTTCGCGCTCGCAGGAGGTCGACGTCCTTCTGAACCCGCGCATTCGGCACCCATATTCGCTCCAGCGCCTCGATCTGCTCGTGGAACGCGCGGCGCAGCCCATCCGGGACGGATTCGCCGTATGGGAGCGTCATCCGCGACACGTCGACTGCGTAAAGTTGCTCGCGCTCCTTGAGCCGACGCATCTCTTCCAGGTCAGTACTCGTCTCTCGTACGATGGCATCGAGGAGCACAAGCTTTTGGTACTCCCGCGGCAAGGATATGCGCGGGAAGATCGTCCAACCCCAGAAGCCAAACGGGTAGGACCAGCCGTCCAGAATACCGGGCTCCAAATCGCAGTTCAGCCGATGAGGCTCGAAGAAATGGCTCAGCTCGCCGTAGACCCAGTTGCGCGAGTCGGGAATGACAGTATAACCCAGGGTTGAAGACAGGGCGGCGACGCGCAGCTAATGGCGCCCCAGTCAGCTGCATCGGGGCGCAATTGGCCCTGAATTCACGCACGTAGATGCCAAATTCTGATCCAAAGCCATTCGCACTGTCGAACCGGTACACAATAACGCGCTCGCACTGTGAGCGCTGGAGGACTGCAGGCGCACCGGGACTGTCGGTCGGTGCAAGGCTGGCGATCCAGAAGCTGCCGAGCACTACGAGTACCAGCGCAGCCAGTCTGAGCGCGCTCCGCTGCCGTCTGGGTACGAGCATGCCGTCTACATGAAAGCCGGAGTCCAAGTCGCATGTGCGCTGTTCGAATTTACCGCGTGCTGCGGAAAGGGACTTCGGTCGGGCCATCTCATTGCTGAGCGCTGAGCACTATGTGAGGCATTCACGACCTCAGAACGCAGCTAGCTGCTGCCGTTGCTACCAAGGCGTATGTTATGCCGCAAAGCGAGTCGTCAGCTGCGAGCGTTCGATTGGTACGGTGTGAATAGCCAAGGATCGCAAAAAAAAACAATAACGAGGCGGAAAGCATCCTAGGCGACATGCCGCGCCAGTAGGTTACATTTAGTTTGCACAGATGGGCGTAATGCAAGTGTGGTGGGAAAGGAGGTGGATCCATGGCGGTGCGACGGAGCCAACAACGACGGACGGCAGTGCGCCGAGGCTATCCCGAACGGTTATTCACTTGTTAAGTCCGGCGCCTCGTGCTATCGCCGTGCGCACATCGCAGACTCTCACTGCACTTCAATCAGGTGCGCAGGCAATGAGTACAAGTGAATCAAGATCTCAAGAAGTAAGCAATCTGCCGTACAAAACGTCCCCTGCTACGTCGGTCAGAGTTCAATCCGACGCCTCCTCGTCGACATCCGAGTCCGAGTCGCTATGCTCCTCCCACGACGCCGGTAGCTCCATATTCTGCAGCTCGCAAATCTTAAACATGAGAAGCGTCATGTTACGCGCGTTGCGCGCGCTGCGACGGTCGATGCGACGTAACAGGTCGCTGTCCCGAGAATCGGCGCTCCTTGCTCTGGCGTGGTCTCCCTCGACGGCATGCTGGCGCTTCACAGCCCTTGGAGAGTCGGATGTAACATCGATTTGTCGTTTTCTGCTGCGCTTAGGCCCTGGTACGAGGGAGCAAGCGATCGAACGCCGGACGCATTGCAGACAGGCCACGCTTGCCGGTCTGTTGGGCTGCCGCTGGCATACGCGTCCTTTTCCCACGCAGAGATCACACTGAGAAGGGAGAATTCCGTTCAGTAAAGCGAATAGGATGAAGAACACGTGCAAACACACTGGTGGATCGTTAAAGACAATATCAGCGTTCTTTGTGGCGGAAGCGCCGAGGGCAGGTTTCCGCGACTCCGCATCCGCCAAGGCCTTGAGCTGCCGCTCAGTCTCCTCAGCGATGAACACACACAGCTCAGCCTCCGCGAGCGTCAGCGCGTCTTGGGCCGCGTCGAGCTCGCCCTTGTTGAACCCCACGAGGTTTTTAGCGCGCTTCGAGGCGCCGGGCGCCGACGCGGCGTCTTCAGCCTCTCTGAGCGCCTCTCTCGCTTCTTCTACAGCGAGACCGGCGGCGTCGACGGCGGATTGGTGCTCCATGTACTGATCGGTGTCCATGACCTGCCGGAGGGCTGCATTGGTGGGGTCTGCATGGTCGCTGCGAGCCAGTGCGGGCATGGTGGGGGTGCGGGGAAGAGTGTTATAAAGTTCGAGGGCCGCCGCCGCTGGTAGTTTACAGCTGTCTAACCTCCTCGGCTATCAGTTAACCCTCGACCCTGCAGCTGCTGAGCGCTGAGCGCTGGGTCCATTCACCGCCGGCGACAATAATGTCGAGCACATCGTGATGAGAGTGCAATTGACCTGTGACAGAGGATGAGTCTCTGTGCGAGTTCCCAAGATCTTTGTACTCACTTCTATCTGAGGCGCCCGAGTCACTGGGCCCAGGCGCTCACAGGATCCACAGTGACACGGAGAATCAGTGAAAGAAGGGGAAAGGCTGTACCGGTACGTTCTAGCCTGGTTGACAAAAGCACAAACGCCGACGATTCCGCATTCTCCGGCGAGTTCTCGTTGTTTTCATCTGCCAAAGTCAAATACGAAGATCCGGACCCGATTGTATCCCACGATAGGTCAGGTTGCACGACACCACCTTTGCTGTGCAAGCAGTGCGCAAGTCTCATTGTCAAAGCTTATGTAGCGCATCAAAAAGCTGTGTCTGCCCGTTCCAAACGGAGAGACTGAGACTGAGACCGAGACTGAGACTGAGACTGAGACTGAGACTTCCCAATATACGAAACTCGGCTCAAGCTAACGGAGACAATGCTCCTATCTACTCCCAGTGGCAAGTCCGCATGGCAAGGGACGGTTCGCGCGGCGTTCCCGGACGGTTCCATTATGTACCTATTTGTCCCAAAGGATGCACTGGCGATCATTCAACATATCGGCGATTCGGAACTAACTCTGCACGTCTGCCCATCCCCGCCACACGCGGGCTGTGCTCCGATGGTTCATAAACCTGAGGACAAGGCTGTTCGAGTTGCCCTCCTCAAACACCTCCCGCCGCCCCGCCTCCCCGAAGTCCACCTCCGCTGCCGCATACTATCTTGCGTCATGGCTCATTACCAACTCGGGGTCGCCATCGGCGGGCGGTCCATGGACATTGCCAGCCAAGGCATCGCGCGCTCGGTTCTCGGTGTCGCAGAAACTATCGCAGACCTGTGCAGGGTGAGTAGATATTGCGTGCGCCGCCGGGGCCGGCTTGCCGATGTGTTTCGTTGGCAGAGCGTCCGAGTCAACAAAGGGGCCGCGATTGCGCTGTCGCGCCGAGTCGACGAGCTAGTCATGGCCGTCGCAACGGAGCTCGAGGAAATGAAATATCAAGTTGGCACCGAGGATTGGCTGCACGCCATCCAGAATATGGAGAGGTCTGTGCACCTTGTTATCCTGGTGATCGTCGGTGACTGACAACGCTGCAGCATGCTCCTAGAGACTCAGTCACTTCTGGCAAAGCTGGTTCGGCAGACGTACTTTCAGCAGATGCTGTACCAGGAACGCAACAAGGGCAAGATCCAGAACGCCGCCGAAGACGTATCCCGCGCGCTCAGCGTACTGTTGGTATGTCGCCGGGCCCGCTGCTCAGCACGCCCATCTGAAATATGTCGCAGATGCAAAGTCACGTGCACGTGAGCGACTTGGCCTGCGGCGTCGTACTGCCCATCGTCGGCGCGTACCACGATCTCCGCAACGCCAGCGCCAGCCTACACTGCCGTTCACCATCCCCAGAGCCTGATCGGGAGGTTGCTGAACTCCCCGATCCACCGGTGTGCTTTACCGGACGTTGCGCAGAGTTGCACGCAGTCATGGAGGCCGTGAATTCGAGCGCGCAGGTCGCAGTACTGGGAGTCGAAGGCGTTGGGAAGACAACACTCGCCCTCGCGGCACTGCACGATCCCGCCATTGCAGACCGCTACCAGAGACGGCGATACTTTGTTTCGTTTCTCGCGGACGAGACCTTGTCCAACTGCCTGCATACTGTGGGGCGTGCGCTGGGCCTTGCATCGCGTACCGACACGGGACTGGAGCGGAAGATCAGGAGATTTCTCACGAGTGAACCCTCGCTGCTGGTCTTGGACGGCTTCGAATCTGCTTGGGCACCGTTGGCGCAGCGCGCGCAGGCGGAGAGCATGATCCAACGTCTGTCCGAGATTCCCAGTCTGTCGTTGATCGTGACGCTCCGCGGGACGCAGCGCCCGCACGGTGTTGCATGGCACCGTCCTTTCCTTCCTCCACTAGCGAGTCGCGACATACCAAGCGGGACGCAGTCTGTGCTAGTAGAAACGGGGAGGAATACAGAAGCAGCAGCAGCTTTAGTCGCTTACTTATTTTTGCCCGCTCAGTTGAAGCGCAAGAGGTCCGACGGCGCGATGAGTCCTCTGCGCTTGTAGAACCTCTGAATGACGTCCAGATCATACAGTTGCCGGCAAGCGGGCCCTGTCGCCTAGGGTGTAGTCACGCAACCACCTGATTATGGTATTGGAGCACGCATGCAAATGACGGACTGAGTGGCGTACGAGGGAAGAGAAGCAACCCTTGACGGGACCGACGACGACAGCTCGGGCCCGAAGATAAGATCCCAGAAACAGGAAGGCGAGGCACTGTTCGTGGCTGGACAGGAATACAAAGCAAAGAACGACGAACAGCAAGCAAAGCTAACACGTTTCCAAGCAGGAATTAGCACAACAACTCGTCTGCTGGAGGCAGGGATGCGATTGTATGACAGAACAACAGCTAGATCCACGGTCACGCGTCGACCTGTTTGTCAGAATGTGCGGATTTGGTATGTGGCAGTGCCGTTCATGCCAGAAAACACCGGACTTCAGTGATTTCTGGCACGAACGACACTGCCACCGGAACCTTTGGCAACCGCAGACTCCGGCCCTTTTTACCAGGCCTGGGCGGAGTTTGTACCTCAGACCGATACTGTAAGCGTACCGCAGGATCGTAAAGGCGGTCCTCGGGTTTCAGCCTCGAGTGGCCGACGTGTCAGTGGGAAGGTAGCGAGCTCGGCGCCTAGGAACGCGGAGTGAGAGGCCTGGCAGGTCGTTAGGGCCGGCGGCAGGCGTAGACGGAGCGGGACAGGCGTCGCGGGCGAGGCGAAGCGGCGTGGCGCGAGCGTGAAGCAAAGCGGAACCAAGGTCAAATTTCCAGTCGTGCTAACTAGCTATCTTAAATACATGAGAGTTGGGCTCGGGCCCGAACACGATGAGTAGCTATGACTAGTATTGGAATGAAGTAGAATCCTCTGGTAGAGGATCAAAGGCTCTCGATCGTTCGAGAGAGAGCGAGTAATTTCTGGTTTGTTTACATCACTCCCCCCTTACGAAGGAGCGAAGTCCTCTTTGCGTCAGATTATTCCACGAAGACAATTGTAATGTCATTCAGAAACGTGTACTGTTCTGACTGCACTACAAAGTCTGCTGGATCAACTATAGCCCGTACGCGAATCCCGAGGCGGTACATGGAATGAGATGCGAGTCACAGACTCTTCTAAAGAATATACGAGCAAGAAGTTATGGGGCCGCCTGACTGAGCGCGACGCCACATTGGTCCGAGGATATGATCTCCTTCGGCGAATGCGTACTGAGGGAGGTTGGTGAGCGCGACGATTTGCTCACGGGTGAAGGTACGCGGTGAGTTCTCCCAAAACTCGTACACGAGCTTCTGAGCACTCGGTACGAGGCGAAGGTTGATGTCGCGGTGCCAGGTGAGTTGTAACCCCGCCCGGACACTCGTGCCGAATCAATTAAAGAACAATGTAACATTGTGTCTACTCTCATGTACTTCATTTAAACGTCTCCTACTGTACAATAAAAAGTGGCGCAAATTACGGGAGTTGAACTCACATCCGTCCGAAGTTCAACATCAAGTCTTACCACTGAGCCAAGATGCCTTTGAACAGTAGTCAACGGCACTTGGCCCAGTTCCGTGGCGCTGACAACTCGTCAAACGGCCGCTCGCGTGTTACTGACGTCACGTGAGTCGGCCGCTGACTAATCAAAGTACAACCCCGCTCAAGTCGGGCTCGAGCGCGACGGAACCGCGCTGTAATGACTTGGATGCTTATTAATACAGTCTATGCGCTTAGTAATCACCTGTAGCTAGAACTATAAAAGCTGGCTCTTGAATGTACATAACCCTCAGTCTTTCTTAATAGGGATTTCAGTCTCATTCATCTCTGAGTGACCTCAAGTCTCAAAGAAAGCTCAAGTCTAAAGGCCTCAGCCATTGGTAAGTTGAGAATTAACTGAGTTTCTTGTTCTCCACTTCGCCCATGGCCAGTTCGGCCTTACATTTTTTGAATGAAGAAATCCTTTATTAAACAATTCTAACCTATTTCGTATCTATGCGCGCGTATCTAACGTCTCTGGCAGACTCACCAACCTCAACTTCTCGAAATCCAATCTCATCTCTCTCAACCTTTATCTCCAATTTCCTTATCCTGTAAATCCAATAAATCAGTGATGGTGCGCACCCGAACTGGAAAGAAATCACATGCAAGTGAAGAAGACTTGCCTGTCCCCGGGTCGCTCCCGGGAGGATCTACCCCGCAAGTGCGCAATCAGCGTGTGCAGGAACTGCGCGACGCGATTCGGTTTCTCTCACCGAAGAAGCCGGGTGCCAATATCTTCGACATGCTCGATGTCGAAGTCGAGCGGCGCCGCTCCTGGGAAGGTCTCAGCTCTCCGCTTAAACCAACGGAAGAAGTAGTGTATGAAGGGGACGGTACCTTGGAGCACGGGTACCAGCTTCCCCCGGTTGAAGAAACTCCTGAGCCTCGTTACACCTCGCGCGAAGCTCGCGCGCGCGATCGTCGCACCAAGCCTGTGGAGTTTGACGCCAGTGTACGGAACTTCGAGTTCAACCTAGGCGACAAATCAGCGGAATCGGCGGTGGACGCGACATTTCTCACCGCTGATCCAGAGGCTGATGACCCAGACTCGGACGGCGATGCAATCATGCTCGCCGCCCCTGAGCCTGTACCCGCGCCGCAGCCGTCACTGGCTGTCGCGCGCCGTGGGCCATTCGGTCCCGTCGTAAAATTCGGAGGACCTGTTCAAGTCGACGATCAGAGCCCTGAACCCGAATGGCAAGTAGTGAAGGACGGTACTTACATTGACTTGGACGAGTTTGCCCCGGCAACGAAGAATCTGGCTAAGAGATCAATTCTGCGAGTCAAGTTGCCCTCGATGCTTACCGGACCCACCTATTACCCGAGCTGGTTCATGCATTATACCAGCTCGGACGACGCAATCAAATTCGAGCCCTGGACATCGATCGGCACTGTGCCACCAGCACGGCGGATTCAGTCTGCCGACAGCGACCGCGAGGAAGGGCCGAGTACGCGGCCGTCATCCCGGATGAGTGTCGCTGCTACGCTGGTCGAAGTCAGCTCTACCGACAGTAGCGCCAAAGACTCACCTTCTGAGTCGGATTTGCCGCCTGACCACAGTGATGAACCCGACCCAACGAGAACTCCTGCACCAAGCCGGGCGTCGTCTCCCTTTGAGCGGACTGGTATGACTGTCAGAAGGGGTTTCTCGAGGGGATATGAGGCTCCGCGAAATGCCTACCATGAGGTCTTATATCAGATCTTCAGTACGATGACGCTGGTCCAGATGCAGCGATATCGTACCTGTGCACCTTGTTCCCCGAAAACAATATCGCACTAAACAGGCAATGGATGAATTACCTGTTAGACATGCGCGCAAGGAACGAGCGGATCAACTTACTCGTCATAGCCGATTTTGCAGACGGAATCTGGCCTAAGGGACTTTACGATCCGTCAGCTTCGTTTAGGAGCCCGTTTGCAGAACACGACGAACCTGTGAAGAGACCGCTGGACCCGGTCGGTACTGGACGGCCGGGAAAAGGCAAAGGCGTGGATCTGCGGGAGAGACCCACCGCGACATCCACGCCCAAGTCGGTGAGGTTCTCGTTTGAGGCAGGTGATGCGGACGCGGGGCGTTTCTCTCCCCGCGTGGAGACCGTCGTCGATGAGGAACCGATGCGATGGGGAGACGCGCTCCCCGTCGACCATCCGTCCGTGATGGAACCGCGATCGATGGACAGCGCGCGCGAGTCGCTGTCTGTCCCCGTGACTTCTGCTCCATCCGACTCAGTCACGCACCTGTGGGGCGAAGAAGCATCAGCACGCGGCGCGGATAAGACTCGACGAATCACTGAATCCAAACCTGTCACTGAACCAAGGCGCTCAGACTTCGTGCTGAAAAGCGCAACGTCCACCCCACGATCCAAGGCCGCTCCACCCGGAGGATATTATTCGGAAGCTGGCGGAGTGTCGCGGGGAGCCAGTGCGGTCTTGCAGAAGAACCTCGGGCCAACGTTCGGGTCGAGCGTATCTACAGACGACGGCGACAAGTCCTTTTATCCAGTTAGCAATTTAATGAAACAGCGGCGGAAGGAGAAAGTCAAAAAACCCAGGAAAATTAAGAAAACATCTTCCCGCTCGATAGCAGGACAGATCGCAGCGGACGCGCGAATCGACCTGCTCGAGCAGGGCTTCGTCCCCGACATCTCCCATCTACCGGCAGGCGCGCCCGCAACTCCAGCTGGTGCGCGGGAAGCACGCCAGCAAGGGAGCGAGCCACCGAAGCCCCCCGCGGGACCGCAGGGTGGCAGCGGAGGTGCTCCACCTCCCCCTCCGCCTCGGGATGAGAGTGGATGGTACGGAGGTGGCGACGACGCGGGCTACGAGCCAGGAGACGATGGGAGTGACAGCGGGAACGATGCAGGTGGAGGAGGACTGCCGGGTGGTGGGACTCCTCACGGTGGAAGAGGAGGGCCGCCCGGCGGCGGACCTCCAGGTGGAAATGGAGGCGGAGGACCAGGAGGCTCACCTGACGCGAGTAGGGACGCTCGTCCCATGTGGTTCGGATGGCCGGGTGGTCCTGCACCACCCGCGGGACCACCAGCTCCTCCGCCGAGCAGCAGCTCGAGCAGCTCCAGCTCCAGCTCGTCGTCAGAATCTTCTGATGATGAACTGCGCGCGCGACGTAAGCTCGCAGCTCAAATGAAGTTGAAGCAACCGCGCACCTACGACGGACGCGCCGACCTCGATTTCTTCGACCAGTGGTGCTACGAGGTCGACTGGTGGAAGAAACTGAATGGCATCAAGACAAAATGGTTGATACCAATGATGTCGAGCTACCTGTCCGGGCGCGCTTCGCAGTGGTTCATGAATAACGTGGTGCTCTCTGACGAGCAGTGGGACATGCGGAAGTTCTACAATCAGCTGTTCGATGAGTGCTTCCCGGCCGACTTCAAACTGAACTTACGACGCAAGTTCGTGCGCTCGACACAAGGCAACCGTAGCGTGCGCGAGTTTGCACGCGAAATTCGCATCCTGGCTCGCCGATTCCCAGATATCAGCGAACGTCAGCTAATACAGGTGTTCTGGGAAGGCGTACATCGATATATTAGGTCGAAATGGTTTGAGTACGGTTTCAACATCGACGAATGCAGCTATGACGATTTGGTATCAGCCGCTGAGCAATTCGAGAAAGGAGAGCGAGCACGTACTGGAGAAGATCGCACGATGCATATTTCGGACCGCATCAACGGCCGTGCAGGAACAGAGCGGAAACCGGCTCCATGGCGCCGGCGATCAGCTGAGCGGCGTCAGCATCCCGAGCCGGACGGCGACAAGACTCAGCCACGTACCAAGAATTGGGTACGCAGCAATGCGGCAGCAGTTCAGCACGCGGCGCCTACGCTGCGCGGGCGCGACTCGGGCTGGTCAGGACGTGGGCGAGGAGGAGCAAGCAGAGGCCGCGGGTTCGGCACGGGCCGGAACACGGCTAGATCTTCTCCTTTTGCCAATACATCGCGTCGCGACGCTCGTATTCGCTCCAACGAGCTCAGTCTCGAGGAGCGCAACCAACTGGCTGCGGATGGCAAATGCTTCCTGTGCAAGGAAGCTGGGCACTTCAGCCGAAACTGCCCGAAACGTCAACAAGCTCGTCGTCCGCCAGCTCTTCGTGCCAATGCCGTCCGTGTCACGCGCCGCGAACCGATTCGCGCCAACGCTGCCCGCATGGTCCCTTCTGATATGATGGAGGTGAATGCCCTGCAACTGCAGGGCATGCGGCTCCTTATCGACAATCCGGCCAACGAGGCCGAGCTCGCGTATTCCAAACCGCACGTCGTCGCCGAAGCCCTCGTGGGGAAATTCAAGAATTATTTCGGATCTCTGTGCAGCTCTGATGGCTCTATTCGGGTGCACGAGGACCGCCGATTCGCCGTGGAGCATCGGGAATCTGACGATGCTTTTCTCGTTAACGACTACGGCACCGGCGAAGCATATGCGGTCTATCGTGACGATTTCCTGGCTGGCTCCATCGATGTCCCGCGCATCCTGTCTATGCATCCCTATCGAAATCAGAACCCATACGGTCCTTCGATATCCAGCCTGCGTGACGTAGCTGTGCCTCTAGTTGCTAACCCGGACAGCAACCCCTCGCCCGCGATGGTCTTCGTCGGGGGTGAATTCCGGCTGATTGAATCACCTGAGCAGGCTAACGCGCTGGGATTGGACGGGCTCCGATACGTTGTACTGCGCAACAATGGGCGCATCTTTCTGCGAGACCGCGTGACTAATGCAGACTATCATATACCCCCTGAACTCCTCGCGGAGGGCGTGAACGTGGAGGCCGTGCTACGTCACGGCCAGCGGTATATGCACGCGGAGGCGGTAAGCACTGATATATTCCCTTCTGCTACTATGGCTGACGGCTCCGCTCCCAGCGGTATCACCCTGTCGGGGGCTACCGTCCTCCCGCCGCCGATGGAGACGCGGCTAGCGGGAGTGGGAGTAGGAACGAGTAAGCGGGGAGTTTGGGGTAAGGCCCCACTGTCCGAGCCAATCGAGCGCACTGCGATGCGCGTGCGCTCGGGCAAGCGGATGGTTCCCCGGCCAATAGTAGTAGAAGCATATGTACAGGACAAGAGCGTGCGAGTACTAATAGACTCCGGCTCTCTGGCCGATTTCATCTCCACGACCGTCGTTGATCAACTGAAGCTCCCAATGAAAACTTTAGAGAAACCTATTCCGGTTCAACTCGCTGTGAAAGGATCTCGGACTAAGATCAATGTTGAGGTAAGTGCTAACTTCAAATATCAGGATATCAACTGTGAGAAGCGTTTCGACGTCGCAAATTTGGACAATTACGATGTCATTCTCGGGACTCCTTTCCTTTGGCAGCACTCAGTCATGCTCGGCTTAAACCCCACACGCGTAGTAGTGGGGTCGATCAATCCCAGGCAGATAATCGGATCTGAAGTCTTTGCTGTGCAAGCATCTGCAGCTGAGATAACTGAGGACAAACTCGAAGAGCTGCGGCAGCAACTCAAGTCGGAGGCTCAGGATCTTTGCAAAGACGCGTGGCTGACGGAGCTACCTCCCCTGAGAGCTATTAATCACACCATTCCGCTAATCGACGAGAATAAAATATATCCCTGGAGGCCGTCGCGTTGCCCGGAGGCGATGCGAGAACTGTGGCATGCAAAGAAGCAGGCGTACCTCGAGACCGGTCGGTGGAGACTCGCTTCGGGCACCTCGTGCACTCCTCTGCTGATCATTCCAAAGCCCCCTAAGGCAGACGGGGTGCTGCGGATGCGGACAGTGGTAGACAAGCGGGCTCAGAACGCCAATACCAAGAAAATCGCGACGCCGCTTTAGATACTATTCTGAGAAACGTCGTCCGTAGGCCCTGGCGCAGTCTGATCGATGGTAAAGACGCATACGAACAGATCCGTGTGGTTCCTGAGCACGTTGGCAGGACTCTGTTCAATACACCCGACGGCACCATGGAGAGTCTGGTGCTACAGATTGGGGACTGTAACGGGTCTGCAACTTATCAAATGCTCATGAATCACATGTTTTCAGAGCATATAGGCGTCTGGATGGACGTTTACTTGGATGATATCATCGTATACTCGTACACTCTGGAAGAGCATGTTCAGCACATTCGGACCGTGTTCAAAATACTGAGAGAAAACAAATTCTATTTGGGAGTAGACAAGATGCAACTCTTCGCCCCTGAAATCAAAATACTAGGTCATATTGTAGACAAACACGGAATCCGAATGGACCCCCACAAAGTAGACGCGATCTCCAACTGGAAGCCACCCGCCAGCCGTGCAGCCCTGATGAGCTTCCTGGGTGCTGTCGGGTTCCTGGCACCCGATTGTCACGGGATTCGCGTGCCAATGGGCGTGCTGACACCTCTGACGGGTATCAATCGCGTATGGCGATGGGGCGCGACTGAACAGCGCGCTTTCGACGAGATTAAAAGCATGGTCCAAGAATGGAGAAATAAGCATCGGGTCGCCATCGATTATAGCAAAGACGCACCTAAGATCAACTTGGTGACAGATGCCTGTTTGACCGGCGGAAGTGGATACATCTCGCAAGGGGATGATCTCGCCACCGCGAAAGTCTGCGCATTCTGGAGCGGGAAATACAACTCTGCTCAGCAAAATTACGCAGTACACGAGTTAGAATTACTCGCCATTGTAGAATCCTTGAAGCGTTTCCGCGGAATGCTTCACGGTGCGCGATTCCGTATTTGCACCGATCATAAAGCCCTTGAATATTTCTTGTCTCAAAAGAACCTGTCGTCGAGACAGAGCCACTGGTTAGATGTGCTCAACGAGTTCGATTTCGAAATCTATTACATACCTGGAGAAACCAACGTCCTCGCGGACGCGCTCTCGCGGATGTACAGCGAGGACGGATCCGGGACTATTCGCGCAGAAAGCGAATATGTAAGAGAGGATGTCAGCGAACATGACGGGATCGAACTCACGAGCACTGACACAGCGGCGCCACAAGGGCGATGGTTCTCGACGCCCGTCCTTACGCGACAGGAGGCTCTAGCTAGCCTCAGCGCTACAATACCGAGCCTTCCGGAAAAGGGACGTGGAGAAGACGAGACTGTAAAGGAAAAGAACCAAAAGGAGGAAGACGATGTCGCCAAAGTCGACTTCCCTCACCCGCTGCGGCGATCCAGCCGTTTAGGCAGGAAGACGGGAACGCCGGTGTGGGCTCCGTTGATCCCTCGAAGCAGGACGCGGCGCGAAACGCGAGCGGAGGAACGTGAATCTAAAGAGAGAACGAGGTCTACGTCAATTCCACAGAAATACAAACAAGGCAACGCGCACCTGGTTAACGAGCCGATGTCCAGCGAAGGCTACCTTCATGGATCGGTCAAGGACGCGCAACGAAGAGCGCGTCGGACGGAGGGCGCGTCAGATCGAGATACAACCGGAGTCGGTAGTAAGCTCAACGACGAACGGAAACAAGATGAAAGCACGGACCGCACTGGTCATCGACCGGAGGCCAACACGGAGGCCATAAATGACAGCGAGGTGGGACACAACGAAGATGCTGAGGGCAGCTTCGATTCGGCTGGCGGGGGCACTGACGACGACGACGCGTCGATAGAAGAACCGCTCGACTATGCGATGGCAGACGTTGCTACCGTCGTGCGTGCAGCGTACTCCGATCTGGACATACCACGAGCATTCGAGCAGCTGTATAAGGACGATGTGTTCTTCAAGAATGTTGTCGAGCGGCCAAACGATTTCCGAAACTTCAAGATAATCAACGGATTGATCTGGTTGATAACGGATGAAGAGAAACTGATTTGCGTACCTGACGCCAAGCACAGCGGTAGATCCGTCCGTGAGATTATTATAGCCCAGGCACATTCGGTACTGGCGCACCTGAGCGCCAGCAAGACGCTCCAGTACGTGCGGAGCGCCTTCTGGTGGAAGGAAATGGTCAAGGACGTCGAAGGCTACTGCCGAGCGTGCAGCTTGTGCGCGTTCAACCGCACCAATACACAGCGGCCCTTAGGGCAATTAAAAACGTTGCCTGTGCCGTCTCGACCGTGGCAGTCTATTGGCATTGATTTCGTAGGCCCATTGCCCGAATCGTTCAATCGAACGGGGAAATTCGACATGCTGTGCGTTATAATCGATCATTTGACGTCCATGATCCATCTGGTGCCCACAAAAACAACTTACAAAGCCACGGATGTGGCTGAAGTCGTGTTCGAGCATGTCTACAAACTTCACGGACTGCCGGAACGCATAATTAGTGATAGAGACTCGCTATTTACAAGTATCTTTTGGCGCAAGCTACACGAACTTATAGGTGTGGAATTGCGCATGTCTTCGGCTTATCACCCCGAAACTGACGGGTCGACGGAGCGAGCAAATCGGACAATCACGCAAATGCTGCGGATGTGCGCGTTGCAAGACCCGAATGACTGGGCGCGCAAACTACCGGCAATCGAGTTTGCTCTTAATTCCGCCGTATCGGAGACAACGGGCTTCTCGCCCTTTTACCTGAACTACGGTCAGGTACCCCGTGCGCTCAAGTGGAGTGCAACCAGCCCCTATCCCGGGGTAATGAAATTTGCACGCTTAATGAAGAGCGCCGTGATGCAGGCGCACGACCTGATTATCGGTGCTCGCGTCAAACAAACCAGATTAGCGAACAAGCGCCGGAAGATTGTACCCTTCGGGATTGGGGATTTCGTTTATCTTTCAACCAAGAACTTGAACTTGCCTAAAGGCGTAAACCGCAAATTATCGCCCAAGTTTATTGGGCCGTTCAAGATTATCAAAGAACTCGTGCCGGGCGCCACCTTCCGTCTTGAGCTGCCCGAAGACATGCTCGCTCGCGGTATCAATAACGCATTTCACGCGTCATTACTGCGCCCGCACGTCATGCACGAGGATTCTCGGTTCCCGGGCCGATTAGTGGCGCAGATCCCGGGGTTCACACAAACTGCCGAGGATTGGACGGTCACGGAAATAACCAATCATTATGGAAAGGGAAGAGAACTTCTATTTGAAGTTAAATGGAGCACTGGCCATGTAACTTGGGAAAGAGTCAGAGAAGTGAAGCATTTGGCAGCGTACGAATCGTATCTACAAGCTATGGGAGTCAACAATCCCCGTGATCTGCCGGCCGGAACGGGCAGACCGGAGATACCAAACCAGTGATCCCGAGTGGCGCTCACTTTCGCGGCACCAATGCCGAATCGAGCGTGACACTCAGGATATTCGGTATACTACCAGGGCAACCGATTTAGGAAAAATTAAGAGAAATTTGTCTTTCTTGGCTATAAAAGACCAGCAAGAATATTGAGAAAAGAGACGACCCGCCAGTCTACTCGCCATTACTCTTGCACCGCTACCATGTTTGCAGATCGCACCAATACCACCCGTACCGCTCCCGTGCGTTAAACACTGTTGAGCGCCGGATCGTTGCCTAACAATGCGGGCCCTATTATCAGGCAGGCGCCCGAGCGACTCAGGCCCTGGCGGCTCCGGCGAACATCTCGCCGCCCGTCAACCTCACCGCTGCGGCGCCTCCTTCATCCGCGCCTCCTGCATCGGCGACGGGCGAATGGATCAGAGCCCCCGATTCTACGGGGCTCTTTACTCTCCATGACGTCCAGGCCAACGGACAGCCCGCGGTGTCGGCCCTCAACAAGATCGCCGCCGAGTTTAACCGTCTCAAGCTCGTAGACGAGTCGGTCTGCCATCAGGCAAGGCTATCGCTTGCCTGGACTGTACGGACATTAACGATTGCCAGGGCCGGTCCAACTACGAAGCATTCTGGCGGATCGAGACGAATCTCGAGCGCGCGTCCGAGGCCCACAAGCGCCTCGAAGACAAGCTCGCGCGCGTCGAGAACTACTTCTCGCGTAACGACACTCGCGCTGCACTCGACCTCATGCGGTCCATCAAGGGGAGCTACGACTCGGTCCTTGCGCCGACCATCACGGCGCTGCTCCAGGCCGTGTCGGGACTCGCTGCCGCTCAGAGCTCGATGGCGACGTCTATGGACGGCCACTCAAACTACACCGACGAGCGCATCGATCACCTGGCTGATAAGATCGATCAGACGGCAGCCGGCGCCGACGTGGCGGACCGTATCGACAACTTGATCAAGCTCGTGAACGATCAAACTGGTCGCATCAATGCGCTCCGAGGTACCGTCGATGAGGCGCTTGCGACTGCCATCAAAAAGAAGGTCACCGCTCGTCGCAAGGCTCAAGCTGCTCATCGCGACGATGACGCTGCGTACAGGCCGCCTCGCCCGGTGCGTTTCGTGGACACACCGGACCCACGCCCAGCCCGCGCTGCGCGCGATCACGCAATGCGTACCATCTTCTCGCTCGACATGACGCCCGAGCCAGAGATCGCGATCCTACCGCAGTCTCCTGAGTACAACGCCGATGTTGATGAACTGATGAATGAAAACTGATTGATTAGCACTCATGTCGGGCGCTGAGAAACAGACATAGCTGTCTCGGAGGGCGTATGTAACCCCGCCCGGACACTCGTGCCGAATCAATTAAAGAACAATGTAACATTGTGTCTACTCTCATGTACTTCATTTAAACGTCTCCTACTGTACAATAAAAAGTGGCGCAAATTACGGGAGTTGAACTCACATCCGTCCGAAGTTCAACATCAAGTCTTACCACTGAGCCAAGATGCCTTTGAACAGTAGTCAACGGCACTTGGCCCAGTTCCGTGGCGCTGACAACTCGTCAAACGGCCGCTCGCGTGTTACTGACGTCACGTGAGTCGGCCGCTGACTAATCAAAGTACAACCCCGCTCAAGTCGGGCTCGAGCGCGACGGAACCGCGCTGTAATGACTTGGATGCTTATTAATACAGTCTATGCGCTTAGTAATCACCTGTAGCTAGAACTATAAAAGCTGGCTCTTGAATGTACATAACCCTCAGTCTTTCTTAATAGGGATTTCAGTCTCATTCATCTCTGAGTGACCTCAAGTCTCAAAGAAAGCTCAAGTCTAAAGGCCTCAGCCATTGGTAAGTTGAGAATTAACTGAGTTTCTTGTTCTCCACTTCGCCCATGGCCAGTTCGGCCTTACATGAGTGATCCATCCTCCATGATGCACTCGTAGTCCAGGCCGTAGTGGTGGAACGCGCAGCGGTGAATGCGGAGAATCTTGACGAGTTCCGTGGTGCAGGTCGCGTCGAGACGGAGGGCTTCGGTGACCTCTAGGATTTTGATTTTCGTCTCGTCGTCGAGGCTGAGTAGGTGCGAAGTGAGCTCATGCGGCGACATCGCCATGGACAAGCAATTTGCGGCGATGCGTTCTGATGATTTTGTGAGTGAATGCACGAGCTCAGCGGGTTTTCCCGCAGTGGATAATGCACACCTGCAACGAACTCGGATCTCCTGTAGTCCGACTGCGGTTCGGTGTCAAATACGCCGGGGATGAGAGTCGCGTAGAACGTGCGCGGCTCCTCGAGTTGGCGGCGGCGGCCTGGAGGAACGTAGCGACCGGCGGCGGCGGCGTTTGAGTTGAACGTCCGCTCATAGGCTGGAGGCGGGTCGTCGACCATCATGGGAGTGTCGTAATCGTACGCGGGAGAGTCAGGGCGGAGGATGAGGCCGGGATCGAAACGCGGATAGGGTGTCGAAGCACGGATTGGCGCGTCGTTGTCAGAGTCGACGGACATTGCGTCGTGGCGAGCGTTCTGCGCCGCGATGATGCCGTTGAGCTCCGCTTCCAGCGTCTCGAAGTCGTCGAACGTCGTATCGCCATGGATCGGCGATGGATCGACGTGCACGTAAGGTGTGGCGGCGAGCTCGTCGAGTCGGGCTCTGAGGGCGTTGAACTCGACGTCCGACGTGTTAGCGTCTGAAGTCTCGTCGTCGTCAGCATCGATGTCGCTCCAGCCTGACCAAGAGCGCGTAAGTCTATGCAATTAGTGGGACAGAGTCCTCTCACCATCCGATGTGGTGGCGCGCATATCAACGGCCTCGGCCTGCGAGGCAATACGAGCAACTGGAATGGTTATTAGAATAGAACGCAGAGGCTGACAATAGACGTACGCATACGCTGCCTCCATCTTTCGATGCGAAGCAGATTGCAGAATGAAGCCAATGCGCTGGGTGAAAGGGAACGGACAAAGTCGTTTTGCCCGGGGAACCCGGAGAGGGATCCGTTGGGCGTGGAAACACCGGAGTCGTAAACGGGCATAGCAGGCACGAAGTCGAACGAGAGGCGAGGCAGTCGAGGGACCCGGCGAGGAGAATGAGTCGTCACATAGCAGTCTTTTATACGCCCATGGCGTACCTACTGCGTAGTGCTCATGTGAGTATCTTGAGGTGACGTATATCTCGAGCGTGAGGAGCTGCGCGCGCGGCGGAGAAGTGAGATGTGGATCGGGTGGAACGTGGGGGGTTTCGGCGTTGTGCGCGCAGAGGGAAGCTCGGCCCGACGTCTGCCTCGTGTATCAGGCAGCGCCGACCTTCTTCGACTTGCGTAACAGGTACGCCTCGAGCAGGTCTGGGTCTTGCTTCCTGACTTGCGCTGCAGGCAACCAGACGCTTTCTTCGCGCGGTATGCCTTTGAACTTGACAAGATATTGCGCACCTCTTCCTCGCTTCCGGTCGTCGAGAATTTCCTCTCCTTCAAAGAATTCCTCACCATCTTGAATATATTCAGGCGCAGCGCGCGCTTCCGATCGAGCGACGAATTCTTCTGGGGTGCCGATATGCGGTTTGAGATATTCTGCATTGACCACGTCATGGATCTGCATATCCGCCGGGATCAGCAAGCGGTATGCGTTTTCATTGACAACCTCAGTCACCTTCCATGGGCCTAGCCACTTGGCCATGAGTTTTGCGGTGGGGCGCTCCCGTTCCCAAGGTTGGGTGATGTGCTTGCGCGAAACCATGACGAAGTCGCCCACTTTGAATAAGTGGAAGTGTCTTTTCCGGTCGTGATAACGTGCTTGAATTTCTTGAGCTCTGGTTAACGCTTCTTCTGCCTTCTCAGCGTCAAGTTTTAGCTTACCGATGAACTTGTCCACGTCGGGTTCACCCGACAGAGTCCCTGATAAGACTAAGTCGTGCGGCATCCTGGGAAACCAGCCGCAGTCGAGCTCAAATGGGGTGTAACCCGTTGAGGGATTAACTGAGCTGTTGTACGCGAGTTCTAAAGCTGGCAGAAGGTCAGACCAGTTGTCTTGGGCATAATTGATGTAATGGCGTAGCATGCTCTTCATGGACCGAACCGCCGATTCTGATTGGCCGTCGGTTTGAGGATGATAAGCAGTACTGAAAGACAGCTTAACACCCAATTTGTCGAATAGCGTGCGCCAGAACTCACTGGTAAATTTCGTATCGCGATCCGAAATGATTCTCTCGGGCAATCCGTGCAGCCGCACAACGTCTTTGAAGAAGCGATGCGCAGTGTCTGCTGCGGTGTCCTTTGAGTGCGCGGGGATGTAATGCACGCGTTTGGACATCTTGTCCACGACGAGTAGAACCATATCGTGGCCGTCCCGCGAGGTAACGAACGGTCCTGCGAAATCCATAGTAAGCGTATGCCAACGTGACGTCGTTGTGGAGTTCGGCATCAGCGTACCGATTGGCAGCTTATTCATCTCCTTGTTCCTCTGGCATGAGTCGCAAGACAGAACATACGATTTGACGTCTTTCGACATGCGCGGCCAAAAGTAGCGGCGCGAAATGGCCAGATAAGTCTTGTCTATGCCGAGATGTCCTGCCGCAAGGGCGTCGTGGTGGTCGTGTAGAATCGTGAGTCGTAAGTTTTTGTGGTTCGGAACGCACAGGGTGCGACGAAGGTCGTTACCGCTCACGTGTTTGCGAAAGAGCACGTGATCGGCCCATTCGTAGTCGCGAGCGAGCTGTCCCGGCGCTCCTACTGAGAATGCCTCAGCTATGGGCGCAAAGTGAGCATCCTGGGCGTAGCCCTCACGCACCGAGTTGAGAAAGTCGGGGTCTGCACGGATAGCACTTGCGTGCAGCGATTCGCTTTCCATAACGGGTGCGAGCTCTCGGACTGGAGCTCGGGAAAGAGCATCTACGTTAGAGTGTGACCTTCCAGGACGGTGAAGGATCTTGAGCTTACCGTCCCACCCCTGCAGCTCCACGACCCAGCGCTTTATGCGAGCGTTGGTCCCTTTGTAGTCCATGATCCACTGCAGAGCGGAATGGTCAGTGATCAGCTTGAGCGATGGAACTCCTTCAATATACGGGTGGAACTTTCGAAGTGCCCAAACGATGGCGAGGAGCTCGAGCTCCGTGGCAGAGTATCGCTGTTCAGCTCCAACGAGAGTACGCGAAGCTGTACAGACTATATGTTCTTTGTCATCGTCGCCGATCTGCGCGAGGACAGCACCGATGCCTAAGTATGACCCGTCCGTGTAGATTAAAAACTCACGGTCATAGTTTGGATGCGCCAGAATGGGTTCTTCGCAGAGTCTCTCCTTGAGAGTCTCGAAGGCTGCTTGACACTCAGGTGTCCAGTCGAAAGCCGTATCCTTGGCCAATAACTTCGTAATCGGCCGGGCGATCATGGAGTAATCTTTAATGAAGCGGCGATAATATCCCGCCATGCCTAAGAAAACTTGGATTTCCTTGACATTGGTCGGCGGAGGGAATTCTCGGATGGCACGAACGTTCTCCGATTTCATGCCTATACCGAGTCTACTCACATTGTGACCGAGTGCCTGCACTTGTGAGTAGCAGATATGCGACTTCTTCAGTGATAAAGTGAATCCAGTGGGAATAAGACGACGGAATACTGACTCGAGATGGGTCATATGTGTGTCGAAGTCCGCGGAGTACACTATGATGTCGTCGATATACACCACAGCGTAGTCCCATTTAGCCTTGCCCAGTGCTTTATCCATACAACGCTGGAAAATGGAAGGTCCATTTTTAATTCCAAAGGGCATGCGCTTGTATTGGAAAAGACCCACCGGGGTCCTGAAGGCTAACTTCGGACGATCCTCCTCCTCGATTTCAACCTGATTGAATCCCGCATTAGCATCGAATGTTGAGAAGAACTTCTTACCTGGAACTGGTTGAGGTAATCATCAATACGAGGTATGGGATACTGGTCTGATCGTGAGATAGCGTTTAGCTTCCTATAATCGACGCAAAATCGAATTTTACCTCGTTGTTTGATGAGTACGACGTTCGCAGCCCAGGGTGAATCTGCAGGTTCAATGACGTCGTTTGCGAGCAAACGAGCAACCTCTTCTTCAATGAATTTCCTCCCCTCGGGAGAAACGCGGAACGGTGGCGTTGCAACAGGCAGAGCGTCACCAGTGTCAATACGAACTTTGGTGAGGTTGGTATGTCCCAGCGGACGGGATCCGTACGCAAAGGCCCGTCTGTGGATCCTGAGGACGTCGAGGAGACGCGTTTGCTGCTCGTTTGTCAGGTCCGAGTTGATATCGAGATCACGCAAAGCTTTGTCGAACTCCTCGAGGTCTTCGAGGTCGGATTCGTCTCGCGCTCTCGCGCTAACGGCGAGACAGTCGATTTCAGACGCTTTGGAACGGTCAAGCAGCGGCAGAGCTCTGCCTAGAACCTGTCCGCGTGAGATTCTGAGCGGGAACGGCTCGAGATTGTAGATCTCGACCATCTGTTCACGGTTTGACGTATCTCCTATCATTCGAGACGCAGCGGCAAGAATCTCGCCGCCGCGGAGCGGTACAGGATCTAGATAAAAACTACGGGTCTTGATTCTTCCCGTGAGCTCAGATCTAATCCGTGCCGTATGGAATGGTCTCACCGTGTAACATTCTGTCGCACGGACCGCTCCCGGCGAGTCGCGCTTCACGCGAACATCAATTTGAACCTCCTGTGCGAGGTTTCGCGTCAGCGTAAGTCTCTGAGAAGGAATATCGATTATCCCACCATAGAACATGATGAAGTCGTTCCCTAGAATCATTCGCTCTTCATCTGACTCGTTGACATAGAGTTTGGTGGGGACGCGCACCTTGCGTCCCCATCTGTCCTCGAATATCAGCGTGAGGACTACGAAGTGCGTGATGACGGCATTGCCTGACACTCCGCGCACGTTAATTATTGGACAGGGATGCGCGACGGCATTTTTGAAATGGCGCGAACGAAGACGAGAGTCGATGAGTGAAATCGATGAGCCAGTGTCGATACAGGCACGGAAACACGTACCAACGGCGTAATTGTCCACCGTAACCGAAGCGTACGTCGGGCTCTTGTCGGCGTAGCTCATGCCGTCGAGGGAAACCTCATCTTGTCTGGGCGGAGATGCAGAAGCATCGGGCTCGTCAAGTGGAATCGCGCGCACTGGAAGATCGTCAGCGATCTTCTCAATGCACGGGGCTACCTTTCGACGTCTCCTAGGCGCACTGGCCGCTCCAGACTCTCGACGGCCACTCGCGACAACAGCTTGATCGTCCTTCAATCGCGTTGCAGATCGCGTCTTGACGGCGTACGACTCGGCGAAATGAGCACCCTCGTCGCTGTCGTACGCGTCAGATGAGTGCTCTGAATAACCGTCAGACTCATCTTCTTCCTCGTCCGGCTCGGCCTGCTCAGGCTCGTCTGCCACGGGATCCGCTACATATGTCTTAGCGGGACGCTGCTGCGATTGAGTCTTGCTGGAAGACTGACCTGGCTTAGATTGGGCAGCTGCCGCGTTACGGCGTTGGTAACCGGTATTTGAAGCGGGAGCGGGGGCCCGAGAGCGGTTATCCGTCGTGGCAGATCTTGTCGCGGTAGTTGTTGTCGTAGTTGTTTGTTCGCGCTGAGCGGTGCTTGGGTTCCGGAAGCGAGAGCCCGCGAATCGTCGTTGAGGTTCGAGCCGATCGCGCACAGCAGGCGGCTGTTTCTTGTTCAGACTCGGTTCGAGATCTAGCAACACGCGACGGAAGGTTGTAAGGGTACGCGCACCTTCCGCTACCATACCCGACTTGATGTGAGGATGGAATTCGGGCGGCAGTCCCGAAAGAAGATCTTGAATGCAGTCGTTCTGAGACGCGCTGGGCATTACGACCCTTTGTAAGCGCGTGCGATCGTAAAAGTACGTCGAGAACGACTCACCGTGTCGCCAGACGCGTTGCCTAAGCTCCTGACCCTTCTTGGTCAGGTAGTTGGCTTCTCTGAATTCCATACGAAGGGCTTCGGCCCAGCTGTCCCATGTATCATAACTCGTTCTAATGTCGGGAGCAAGAGTGGTAATCCACTCACGAGCTTCTCCTGACAGTAGCATGGGCAGGTTGGCAAGCAGGTGATCGAAAGGAACCCGCATCTGATCATAGATAGCAGTCAGCTTCGCGATCCATAGGTCAATATCCTCGCCAGGCTTACCCGAAAACTTGGGGAGATCGCGCAGCTTCGGGAAGACTTGACCGCTCTGACCGGTCGACCAGTTCGAGCCCTGTGACGCTCGCATATCGGGCCCAGGTGTCTGCGATTGCCCGTGATCAGGTCCTGAAGCAGGCGGCGGAGGTGGTGGAGCAGCAGGTGGCGCACCTCCTGCTCCTCCGAAAAGTGACGGATTAGGGCCGAATGCAGGTCCTTGGGATGTGTACGCTGGAGCAGGCGTTGCTCCAGGTCCGAATACGAATGGCGCAGCCGTGGCGCTAGATCCGAATGCAGGCACGCGCGGATCAGCTGGCGGAACTGACGGCGGTGCAGAGGGCGGAGGTACTGACGGAGGACGCAGATGTTCGGGTACGGCGCCCATGAAGGTTGGGCGCGCAGCGCTCGAAAAGAGCGGAGGCACCGTGACGGGCGGCGAAGGGAAGCGGACGCGTGTAGGCGCTGAAGCAGGTGCAGAGTGACTGGCTGGCGCGTGACTCGGCGGCGCGGATGGCTGCGTCCATGGTGGTGTCGTCGAGCCGCCAGGATCGATGAAGAACGAGCGCGGCTCGGGCTTCTCGTGGCCGAGCGTGGTATCGAACTGACGAGCTCGATGCGGAGGAGAATCAGGTACAAAGCGTCGATCGGTAGCCGGCGGATCCCGAGGAGCCTCCGCCTTGCGATACAGACACGGGCATTCGTACCCGTTTCTTTCCTTGATGGCTTCCGCGAGAGCGTCAAGTTTCTTGTCGAAGTGGTCAAACCGGGAGTTGTCACATTGGCAAGACGGAGAGACAGTTGGCGCAGAGCAGTGGCACGAACGCGGAGCGTCCTGCTTGAGAGCATCATAAAGTTTCTGCGCTCGATCGTTGGCGCCGGCTTCGATGGTATTGATGGCGTCGCGGAGTAGGTTCGCAGTGGCCTTGTTCGAGTCATCCAACGTCATATCCATCCTCATCTCTAGCGCCGCGTGAACGTGCTCGAGTCTCTTTTCGAGGGCATCCAAGCGTTCTTTCAACAAGTTCTGGCTTTCGATGCGACACACCTCCGATTGATGTGACACTTTCTTCTCAAACTGGTCTATAAACACAGTCAAGAGCTGAAGGTTGTCGTTGCTCATGGCGAGGTCCTTCTGAATGGTATCCAAGCGAGCTGGAAAGCCCGAATCGGAATGAGAGAGAAGTTGAAGAATAGTGGTAGCCTGCTCAAATGTTGAGAGCCTGTGAGGTGACTCTTCGCTCGAGAAGTAGTTGAACAGTGCCACTATTTGATTGAGTATATCCAACGTGCAGTTCGAGCCCTCCTCATTGACTTCGTCCGCAAAAGCGCGTAGTAGCTCGCGCAGATACTGGTTCTGATTTCTCATTGCAGTACCTAAGATGTCATACACATTATAAGACGAGCTAGCCAGCTTGCCGAGCACAGTACCGATAATCGGAACAGAGCTCGGAGCAGATTGCTCGGCTTGCTGTGCATCAGCTTGTTTCATCTCCGAGATCTTATCTGCGAATGAAGGCCAAGGGTCTTCCGTTTCCTGTGGAGGAGAGTCTGGAAGAGGAATCCGCGTGGCTACTTCGTCATAGACTGCCGGAGATTCTTGCGTCATTGGGGTTGCGAATACCGTGGTGACGACAGGGGTGCTGCGAGCACGCGGAAGCCCCGGGGAAAGAAGAAGTGAGTCATCAGAGATGCGCGATTGCGCAAATGACTCACGAGTATGCGGAGGGAACGTGTGTTCCCAGTCATCCCCCGCAACACGAGGCGAAGTCACCTGACTCGCCGCATGTTCGGAAGTTGGAGAGCCCGTCTGTACGGGCGGTGGAGTCGTCACTGGTGTGTACGAGGGGAAAGCGCCAGGCACTGGCTGTGGCGCTGGTTGTGGATCCTTCCGCTTTCGCGGTTTGGGAATATAAGTGGTTTTCTTGTAAGTACCGTGTCTGGTAGTCATGGCAGGCGTCGAATACGTAGCTTGAGTTGGTAGAAGTGTGTCGGTAGGCAATGTCCCGAAGGACTCGACGTTGAGTACCGGCGTGTTAGCGGGCACTTGATCTGCAGCGGCAGATCCTTCCTGGGACGCAAACTGCGGCGGCACATCTGCAGTGGCGCGGCCGGGACGTCCAGGGGAATCCATCACAGAGGGTACCTGTTGTGTGGGGTGTGAGACAGTCAGCAGACTCAAGGAGGATTCGTCCACCAAGTGTAAGCGTACCGCAGGATCGTAAAGGCGGTCCTCGGGTTTCAGCCTCGAGTGGCCGACGTGTCAGTGGGAAGGTAGCAAGCTCGGCGCCTAGGAACGCGGAGTGAGAGGCCTGGCAGGTCGTTAGGGCCGGCGGCAGGCGTAGACGGAGCGGGACAGGCGTCGCGGGCGAGGCGAAGCGGCGTGGCGCGAGCGTGAAGCAAAGCGGAACCAAGGTCAAATTTCCAGTCGTGCTAACTAGCTATCTTAAATACATGAGAGTTGGGCTCGGGCCCGAACACGATGAGTAGCTATGACTAGTATTGGAATGAAGTAGAATCCTCTGGTAGAGGATCAAAGGCTCTCGATCGTTCGAGAGAGAGCGAGTAATTTCTGGTTTGTTTACAGATACGCTATTTGCGCATACGGCTGAGGTACGTGGACTTGGACTGTTTTTCCCTTTATTTCACCTGTACTTATTCTCTTTGTGTAGACGCGACTTGTGTCGCCTTACAGGTGAATACAGACCGATACGCTATTTGCGCATACGGCTGAGACGCGACTTGTGTCGCCTTACAGGCCGACTTTTGTCAGGTTATGAGCCCCGAGGGCGCTCACAATCCCCCTCGTTTGCCTGACTCAGCCAACTCACGGTCTTCTGCGCCATACTGCTTGCGCACAGTTTTTACTATACGTCCCGGCCATGTCTGCCACCGACAGCGCGTCATGCCCTGTTCTCATCGGTCCTGAAAACTGGACCATTTGGTCCATGCGCATGCGTGGCAAACTGCTCGAATCGCTTGTTTGGTCCATTGTCGATGGAACTGAGCTACCGTCTTCTCTGCCGCCGACGTCAACACCCGGACCGTACGCGCCAGCTATAGCGCCATCACCCCGGGACACCTGGGCCACGCGCGATGGAAAGGCTAAAGGCATCATCATGAACCACGTCTCGAACCGCCTGCTCTACATCATTGATGACTGCGCGACGTCCAAGGACATGTGGACCAGGCTGACAGAGCTGCACACTTCGGTGAACACAGTTGCCAGCATTTTTGAGGCTCGCCGCGAACTCTACTCGCTGAAATGGGACGGTGTCACGGATATGGCGGACCACCTCGCTCGCATTCGCAACTTGTCGAAGCGCCTGGCCTCTATGGGCAAGCCGGTGGATGACGACGACCTGGCGTACACGCTACTCGCCTCGCTGCCACCTACGCCAGCCTGGCAGAACTTCCTGACCGCGGTGCTCAACAGCGCCACTCCAGTTACCGGCAAGGACGGCCAGCCTGTCAAAGGCCCAACGGGTGCCATCCAGACCACGCTGACGTTCGCAACGGTCGAAGCCAGAGCCACGGCCGAAGCCACCCGACTTGCGCCCGCTCCCGCCGAACCTGTGGAGGAGGCCACTGCGCTCAAGGCAGCTAAGCCTGTACCCGGTCGTTCGTCGAAGCAACTCCCGGCGCACACCTGCGAGTACCACGGCCGCAACAACACGCACGACTCGGACAAGTGCTACCAACTGCACCCTGAGCTACGACCGGAACGCGCAAAGTCGAAGCGGAAGAAGAAGGGCAGGGCCAACGCAACCACGGAGTCTTCGATAGACAGTGACTCGGAGGACGATCGTGTACACACCGTATCCGTAGCGCTGAAGCAACGTGTTGAACAGTACGCTCTGGCCCACGACGGGCACGACCACGACTTTGCTCCCTTCCCTATCATCGCCGACTCGGGCTGCTCCAGCCACATGTTCTACTCGCGCTCGGTCTTTGATCCTAAGACGTTCAAGACTCTTGATCCACCGCAGGCCGTGCGTTTTGGCGACGACTCAACAGTTGAGGCAGTTGGTACTGGCGACGTCCTGCTCTACTGCGCACGCCGGAAAACTATCATACGCTTCAACAAGGCCCTACTCGTTCCCAGCTTCACGATCAACCTCGTCTCTGTCGGCCGCCTGGACAAGGCTGGCTATGCGTCCACATTCGCCAATGGCAGACTCGTCATCAGTGACGCCAAGACAAAGAAGGAGCTGTGCGACGGCCAGCTGCACCGCAGTCTGTATGACCTGAACCTTGAACGCATGCGTGACGGGCCCTTCGCTGGCGCTGCCATGGACATTAACGTCCTCCACCGGCGACTTGGACACATAAGCTACGACCGGCTCAAGACCATGGTGCGCAACGGCCAGCTTCGAGGCGTAGACAGCCTTACTGGTACCCCGGATTTCTGCGAACCTTGCGTACTAGGCAAGATGAAGAAGCAGCCTTTCGACACCGAAGGTCGCCAGCGCGCATCTCGTCCTCTCCAGCTCGTCCATGGCGACATTGGTGGGCCGGTGACGCCCGCATCACGCGAGGGCTATCGTTACTGGCTTATCCTGGTCGATGACTATACGGAGCAGCCTTGGGTCTACTTTATGAAGCTCAAGTCGGAAACGGGCAACATCCTGAAGCGCTGGAAGGCCGACGTCGAGGCCTATTTCCGTCAACGCGTAGGTGCGCTGTCGCTATCCAACGAGTGGCTCGAGTTCTTCCGTTCGGACAACGGCACCGAGTTCATCAACGGAGGCGTCAGCGAGTGGCTTCGAACGCTGGGCATCGCGCACGAGACGTCTGCTCCATATACACCAGAACAAAATGGAGTTGCGGAACGCATGAACCAGACCACCGTCAACCTCGCCGCCAGCATGCTCGCCGAGTCTGGCTTGCCAGGGATGTTCTGGGCCGACGCCATGTCTACCGCCGTATACGTCACCGCACGCACACCATCATCCAGTATCGGTGGACGCATCCCGCACACCATGCTCACCGGCCGCCGCGTCAACGCCAAGCACTTTAGGCCGTTTGGCTGCCCAGCCTACCCACATGTCGACAAGAAACATCGAACTGGGAAGTTTGGCTGGAAGGCTCGACGCTGCGTCATGATTGGGTATCAGCCTGGAGTCAAGGGCTGGAAGCTCTGGGACGTGGATCGGCACAAGATCGTGACCTCGCGACATGTCAAGTTCGACGAGTCTGGCAAGACGCGTGCAGACCTCATGGCTGCCGACCGCTTGGCCGACCCTGTACCAGACGACATCTTCCACCGCCGTCGACCCGACGATGCCACTTCCGAAGCAGCTGCACCTGGAAATGCGCCCCCAGCTGCAGCTCCCAGCGTTGCTGACTCAGACAGTGACGGCTTCGATGAACTACTGGACGATGTGCCGCCACCTGGCCCTCCGCCTGACGACGGCCAAGGGGCAGTTGTAGGTGATCCAGCAGCGCCAGTGGGGGCACCTGAGGAGCCAGACCAGAAGCCTTCTCCCCGAGCTTCCCGCTTGCCTGTGCCTACGCCACGCAAAGCTGAAGGCCCTGCTCCACCAGCATCAGCGCGTCCGCAGGCACCACGTCAAGGTGCTCAACGTGTGCCTGCTGCACAACAACCTGCTACGCCTGCACCGCGGCGACCGCCACCAGAGCCATCGGGCAGTCGACCTACACCAGCGCGTGCACCACCGCAGCCACCGCCAGTGCCGCCTGCTGGGCGTCCTCCACGAGCGCGTGTCCCAAATGACCGCAACCGCGACTACATGCGGACCGTCAACGAGCATAACGCTCGACTTGAGGCTCGCCGCAAGGAACGAGCAGCAAGGGGCGGTTTTGCCTGGGCTGACGAGGACGATGAAGATACCATCTTCTTCGCTGGTGCTGCCGCAACTGGACCAAGTGACCGCGCTGTTCCACAGACTGTGCAGGAGATGCGTGAAGGTCCTGATGCCCATCTTTGGGTGCCGGCACTCAACGAGGAGCTGGACAACCTACGCGCCAACGACGTCTACGAAGTGGTGCCGATTCCTGAAGGTGTGCGCCCCATTACTTCCAAGGTCGTCAATCGGGTCAAGTTCGATGCCAACGGTCGCGTTGAGCGCCACAAGAGCCGCATTGTCGCCCGGGGCTTTACGCAGAAGAAGGGCGTTGACTACGAAGAAACCTTCGCACCTGTTGCCAGCCTTGCAGCAGTTCGACTTATCGTCAACCTGGCCGCCCAGCACAACCTGGAGCTTGACCAAATGGACGTGTCAACTGCCTACCTGAATGGCGTCCTGGACGAGGAGATCTACATGCTGCCACCTGAAGGGATCGAGATACCTGAGGGGTACTGCTGGCGGCTGAAGCGCTCGATTTATGGTCTGAAGCAGGCTGGCCGCACGTGGAACACGACGTTCGACAAGGAGCTGGGAAAGCTTGGCTTCACAAGACTTGACGCCGAGACCTGCCTTTACGTCTTCCGCGACAACGACGGCGAGTACTGTTTTCTTGTTGTCTATGTCGACGACCTCCTCCTAGCCGCAACCTCGCGCGCGTTCATGAACAAGGTGAAGAGCATGCTGGCTACCACCTACAAGATGCGCGACCTTGGCGAGGCTTCCTACATGCTTGGGTTGAAGATCACTCGTGACCGCTCGAAGGGCACCATCTCGCTCTCGCAGACGCAGTACATCGACACTGTCCTCAAACGCTGTGGCATGTCGACCTGCAAGCCGTCGTACACCCCGATGGCGCACAACTACAAACTGTCGAAGGACGACCCTTCGGACGATGGAACGATGCCCGTCGCTGTCATTGACGGTGTTGAGGTCTCGTATGCGTCAGTTGTTGGCTCGCTGATGTATGCCATGCTGGGGACCAGGCCCGATATTGCCTACGTCGTCGGAATACTGGGACGCTTCACGGCCGCACCTAGAGCTTGTCACTGGGAGGTGGCCAAGCGCACACTGCGGTACCTCCAGTGCACGCGCACGATGCAGTTGCGCTACAGGCAGCGTACTGGTCCAATGCGCTTTATGTGCTATTCTGACTCGGACTGGTCTGGCGACGAAGACACTTCACGCTCAACCTCTGGCTACGTCTTTATGTGCAACCACGGTGCTATCACCTGGAGCAGCAGGCGCCAGAAGCTCGTTGCCCTGTCTTCCACCGAGGCCGAGTACATCGCGCTCAGCAACGTTGGTCAGGAGCTGATCTGGCTTCGCCGGTTCTTTGCCGAGCTTGGCCAGAAGCAGCACGGTCCCACGATCGTCAAGAGCGACAATGCTGGCGCCATTACCCTGTCCCAGGAGCCACAGTTCCGGGCCAGAACGAAGCACATCCGCCGCAAGTATCACCACTTCCGCGACGACATCGTTCGGCGCCGTCGCGCTCGTGTGGAGTTCTGCCCTACCGAGGAGATGGTAGCAGACATCTTCACCAAGCCGCTCACCCGTGACAAGCACTGGCGCTTTGTCAAGGCGTTGGGCCTCCGTCTGGCTTGAGTGGGGGTGTCAGAATGTGTGGATTTGGTATGTGGCAGTGCCGTTCATGCCAGAAAACACCGGACTTCAGTGATTTCTGGCACGAACGACACTGCCACCGGAACCTTTGGCAACCGCAGACTCCGGCCCTTTTTACCAGGCCTGGGCGGAGTTTGTACCTCAGACCGATACGCTATTTGCGCATACGGCTGAGGTACGTGGACTTGGACTGTTTTTCCCTTTATTTCACCTGTACTTATTCTCTTTGTGTAGACGCGACTTGTGTCGCCTTACAGGTGAATACAGACCGATACGCTATTTGCGCATACGGCTGAGACGCGACTTGTGTCGCCTTACAGGTGAATACAGACCGATACGCTATTTGCGCATACGGCTGAGACGCGACTTGTGTCGCCTTACAGGCCGACTTTTGTCACTGTTTGAGCCGTATTAGTATATGGATTTCCACTTCACTTGCTATGGCACCAAGCGCGTGCCATAGCTTGCGAGGTTAAGTGTTGAAATTGGAGCATTTGGTCCGCGGACAGGCAACCCGCGCGGACCGAGGATTGTCTTGGTATTCTCTTGGCTCTTTCGTAATCTCTGATCTTGGTATATAGTCCTGATACTCGTGTTCCCTCGGCGGCACTCTCTTTTGCGTTACTGAGTGCCCGCCGAGGTTAGTCTCCCGTTTATTATTTGCCTGTAGTTCCTACTCACTGTCACTACAGTACTTACAGTTGTCCTCGCTCGTCAGGTACAATAGACTCTCTTTTGCGTTACTGAGTGCCCGCCAAGTACTTACAGTTGTCCTCGCTCGTCAGGCACTCCGGCAACTTCTACAGGTTATAGAGCCCAGACTCCCTCCGCACAATCGCATAATGTCGACGACCCTTACCACTGATAACCTCGGCTCCGATGTCAAGAAGCTGGAGACAGACGGCTCAAACTGGGCAATCTTCCTCGCACGCTTCTCGGAGGCCGTACAGGCAAAGGGTCGTTGGGGTCACTTCAGCGGCACGTCGATTCGCCTGGACGATACGCAACCGCTCCCCTCTGGGCGGCAGGCCGAGCTCGACAAGTGGGATCAGGACGAGGCGATTGCCAAGCAGATGCTCACATCGCGCGTTCCGGACTCGACTGTGATCAAGCTGCAGAAGTACCCCACCGTTGCGTTACGCTGGGCCGCTGTCGTCGAGGAGTACTCCACCAAAGGCGACTATGCGGCAGCCAACTTGCGAGAGCGCTTCATGGCCAGCAAGTGTACCGAGAAGGAGAGCGTGCGGAAGTTCCTGGAGGCGCTAGCAACCAGGCGTGAGGAACTGTCTGCAGTCGGTGTTGCGATCAGCGACAACGACTATCGGTCCACAATCATCAATTCTATTCCGCGCGCGCTGTCGACCTTCGCATCGTCTATGCTCGCGGGATATCGGCTACAGCAGCAGAACACGCAGAAGCAGCTCGCACAGGCTGCAGCGCTGCTGGGCCTGACCCTCCCGGCGACCACCACTACGACGGAGATTCCACCCGACCATCTCATCTCAGTCATATGCGAGGAGTACGATCGTCGCATCGCGGAGCGCGGGCGGCGTAATGGCGGTGCGACGTCAGGCACCATTGATGAGGCTCTCGCCGTCACCCCCAATGGCGGCAGCAAGTCCAAAAAGAAATCAAAGCCGAGTTCAGACAAGGCGTGCTGGAACTGCGGCAAGACTGGCCACTTCAAGCGCAACTGTCCGGACCCGCCGAAGCCGGGCAGCACAGCTGCAGCCAAGAGCGGCAGCAGCGGTAATGCGAACGCTGCAGTCGAGGACTCAGACTCCGAGATTGGCGGCGCATTTGCGCTCGAAGAGGCATCCGCAGACGGCACTTCAGTCGCGCCGTCATCGGACATCCCGGGTCTAATCCCACTCTCAGACAGCGACGCTAGCTGCGCCGCAGACGAGAAGACCAACCCCGATTTGCCTGACTTGGTCGCTCCGTCTTCGACGACCGACTCGGGTGAAGAGGAAGCGGCAGAGGACAGCATTGGCGACGACTGGCATTCGGAGATTGGAGACGACGCAAGCTGTGCGTGTGACTCCGGGGAATGGCCAGAGACGGACTGGAGTATGCTCTCGTCGGACAGCGAGTCCAGCGGTGACAAGAGCGGGGTCCTAGTTGATGCTGAACCTGCTGAACCTGCGGCCATTGCGGCCACTGTGGACGATGCACATGGTCAAGAGGACGGCCATGGTGCCCGCACCGAACTCTACGACTCTGGCAGCACCAGCCACATCTCCCCGTACCGCAACGACTTCGAGAACCTAGAGAAGATTGAGCCGCGTCAGTTCCGCGCAGCCAATAAGGGGAAGTTTGCAGCGACGGGCAAGGGCGAGATTGTCGTGGAGGTTCCGAACGGCATTGGGATGTCGTCGTTACGTCTCACGGAGGTGTTGTACTCACCAGAGGTTGGGTACACCCTCGTGTCCATCGGCAAGCTCGACGAGCAGGGCTTCAAGGTCGAATTCGGCGACGGCAAGTGTCGTATTATCGCGCCAGACGGCACGACGGTCGGGGAGGTGCTACACAGCACCAAGGGACTGTATTGCGTCGACCGCGAAGAAGACTCGGCAAACGCGGCAGTGCAGTCAGTCACCGCGGAGGAGATGCACCGTCTCCTGGGCCACTGCTCGCCGGACGTTGCGCACCGCATGCTAACGAATGGCATGGCGACCGGGCTCAGGCTCGAGTTCCGTGACGGCAAGCCGTTCTTCTGCGATGCTTGCCAGTACGCCAAGGCGACGACAAAGCCGATATCGCGCGTCCGCCAGACTGAGCGCGCGAAGGAGTTCGGCGGCGAAGTGCATTCCGACGTGTGGGGCCCCGCTCCGGTCCGATCGCTGGGTGGGCGGCGTTATTTCGTGACGTTCACGGATGATGCGACACGCTACCTGAAGCTCTATCTCCTCGCGGCAAAGAGCGAGACCTTCGAGGCGTACAAGTCTTTCGAGGCTTCGTGCAAGACTCAGCACAAGGCGCCTATAAAGGTTTTGCGATCAGATCGCGGCGGCGAGTTCACGAGCAAAGAGTTCTCGGCTCACCTGAAGGCCGCTGGCACGGAGCGCCGGCTAACGGTTCACGACACGCCACAGCACAATGGGGTCGCGGAGCGCCGCAACCGGGTCCTGTTGGAGAAGGTCAGAGCCATGCGGTACGACAGCAAACTGCCGCAGAACCTCTGGGGCGAGGCCGTTGCACACGCTGCGCACCTTGTCAACATCCAGCCGACCAGTGCGCTCAGCGGCAAGTCGCCGTATCACGCGCTGAATGGCAAGCCGGCCAATGTGAGCAAGCTGCTCCCGTTTGGAGCGCCGGTATGGGTTCGGACTGGAAAAGGCTCGAAGCTCGGTGAAGGTCGCGTCGTCAAAGGCAGGTTTGTTGGCTTGGCGGAAGACACCGCCGACGGTGTGCGCATCTATTGGCCAGACAAGAAGTCAGTAACGACCGAGCGCAACATCTATGAGCGCGAGGAGGACGCACGTGAACTGTCCGCGCCGCTCGAGGGGGAGCAAGCAGGTTGGGATTTGGTCGAGCAGCCGGCCACTTCAAACGATGCCGTCAGCGAGCCTGCTCGCGACCCGACGCCAGAGCACACACCGAACCAGCAGCCCGCGACCCAGAAGCAGGCACCGCCGCCTGCACCGCCGCACGTCGTCGCGTCTGCACCAGCCCCCGACGTGTCCGAAGGGCGTCCGACCCGCGTGCGCAACCCGTCTCGCCGTGTGCAGGAGCTCCTCGCTGGTGTTGGCACAACTTCTGCGCGCCCCAGCGATCCCGTCATTCCACGCGGTGTGCAAGGCCCGAATGCGCCGCTAGAGCTGGCGCCGGCTGAAACGTTGGAAGGGGACGGCGAGGGCGACTGGATGATGGGCACCGAGGAAGTCACATTCGCCGCCGAGATGAGCGATGCAGAAGCGCTCGAGCCGCGATCTCTCGCAGAGGCACGCCGTCGGCCGGACTGGCAGCTGTGGGAGCAGGCGATTCGTGAGGAACTGGTCACGCTCGACGCCATGGGCACGTGGGAACTCGTTGACGCACCAGCGGGCGCCAACGTCGTCGGCTCCAAGTGGGTTTTCCGCGCGAAAAAGGATGCCGCGGGCAACGTCGTGCGGTACAAGGCCCGTCTCGTCGCACAGGGTTTCTCGCAGGTCCCGGGAGTCGACTACTTCGACACGTTTGCACCTGTCGCAAAGCTGGCGTCAATCCGGATTGTTCTGGCTGTCTCCGCGCGCGACGACCTGGAGCTGCATCAGATCGACATCAAAGGCGCGTACTTAAACGGCACGCTCACCGGCGACGAGGTTATTTTCATGCGACAGCCACCTGGATTTGCTGCGGATGGTGCCAGCGGCAAGGTCTGCCGCCTACGCAAGACGCTGTACGGCTTGAAGCAGTCGGGCAGGCGCTGGTACCAGCGGCTCGTCAAGATCCTCTGCGACGCGATGGGGTTCGCGCGTTCGGACGTCGACCAGGCAGTGTTCTACAAGACGGACGGCACGCAGCTGACGATCGTCGTCGTTCACGTCGATGATTGCACGATCGCCGCGACGTCAAAAGCGCTGATTGACCCGTTCAAGGCTGGGATCCGCGCTTACGTCGAAATAACGGACCTGGGCGAGCTCCACTGGTTGCTGGGCATCCAGGTACGCCGTGACCGCGAGGCAAAGACGCTGGGGCTGTCGCAGAGCGCGTATATCGACTCCATTCTACGCCGTTACAACCTGGAAGATGTCAAGCCGGTCAGCATCCCGATGGACCCGAACGTGCGCCTATCTAGTGTAGCCGATGTTCGGTTCGGTTCGGTTCGGGAGCCTTTTTTCCGAACCTCGAACCGAACCTCCTCCCGAACCATCAAACCCGAACCCGAGGTTCGGTTCGGGTTCGGTTCGGGGTTCGAACCTTGAACACTGTGTATATATAGATAATGATATTGTGAACACCCCTCAGTGTACATAGATGTAGTACTCAGCTTCTATAATGTTATATTGATCAACATCACTGTTATTGAGCCCCTGAAATGCTAATCTCAAGTCTGGTGTCTAGCATATCAGTTTGTGGGAATGGATTACATCATCTAGATTGCTACCCAGCACCTCCCAAGTGGCTCTTGAGATCGGCTGAGGACCTGAGTTAGGGACAACATGCATTACATAAACTGCCCCAGGTCATCTCACATCCCAGATGCACAAGATCAACACACAAAGCCATACTCAGATGTGATCAGGTTTGGAGGTTCGGTTCGGTTCGAACAGGGTTCAGACGAGGTTCGGCCAGTTGCTGAACCTGAACCTGAACCACCCCGAACCTCGGTTCGGTTCGGGTTCGGTTCGGGGTTCGGAAGGTTCGCGAACCGGACTCCGGCTACACTACGCCTATCGACGGCGCAGGGACCTACCACAGCCGCGGAATACGCTGCAATGCGCAACAAGCCTTACAGCGAGGCTGTCGGGTCGCTGATGTACGCGATGCTGGGCACGCGGCCCGACATCTCGTTTGCGGTGACAACGTTGGCCCGTTTCTCGAAGAACCCGGGTCCGATACACTGGGAGGCAGTTCTGCGCGTCTTTAAGTACCTCAAGGGCACGCGCGCGCTTTGGTTGACGTACGGCGGAACAACGGGGGAGCTGAGGGGCTTCGCAGACGCTGATGGCAGTATGTCGGAAGACCGCCGCGCTGTCTCAGGCTACGCGTTTCTCGTGTACGGCGGTGCCGTGTCGTGGTCCACAAAGCGTCAGGAGATCGTCTCGCTCTCGACGACGGAGAGCGAGTACGTGGCAGCGACGCACGGTGCGAAGGAAGCGCTGTGGATTCGGTCGCTGTTGGCACAGCTCTTCTCGCCGGTCGCCGGGCCAACAACTCTATTTTCGGACAACCAGTCAGCTATCGCACTGGCGCACGACCACCAGTACCATGCGCGCACCAAACACATCGACGTCCGTTTCCATTTTATTCGCTGGGTCGTAGATGAAGGCCGGATCCGGCTTGTTTACTGCCCGACGGAGGACATGGTCGCCGACGCACTGACAAAGGCGCTGCCTTCTGCAAAAGTGAAGCACTTTGCCTCTGCCCTCGGCCTCCGCACGGCTTGAGGGGGAGTGTTGAAATTGGAGCATTTGGTCCGCGGACAGGCAACCCGCGCGGACCGAGGATTGTCTTGGTATTCTCTTGGCTCTTTCGTAATCTCTGATCTTGGTATATAGTCCTGATACTCGTGTTCCCTCGGCGGCACTCTCTTTTGCGTTACTGAGTGCCCGCCGAGGTTAGTCTCCCGTTTATTATTTGCCTGTAGTTCCTACTCACTGTCACTACAGTACTTACAGTTGTCCTCGCTCGTCAGGTACAATAGACTCTCTTTTGCGTTACTGAGTGCCCGCCGAGTACTTACAGTTGTCCTCGCTCGTCAGGCACTCCGGCAACTTCTACATTAAGAGGGTAAGGGCCGAGGAGATCGTAAGCAAGATGAGAGCACAATTGTAACTCCGACATTGTTTCGAGATCTCGAAAAAATATCGAAAAAAAAAGTAAGATGATGTACGCCTAACCGGAGATAAAATATATGGCAAGAATTGAAGCGACGATAATCACATATCGCAGTAGATTGCCTGCCTCAGCGACCCCGTAGCAGGCTCGACGAACCCTCTACTCGGCCGCGAGACAGTGAGCTCCATTGAAGCAGTATGTGTGAAACCCAGTGATAGAAATCCCTTGATTGAAGAAAGTTGAGCTCTAATCTATCAGTTCTGGGAAAACATACATAGTGCTTACCGGAGATGTAAGAACAACACCAAGAAGTGGAAACCGGAGCCACCGGTCGTGTCCTCGGCCCTCGAAGGAGGACCGAGCACCCGTCCAGAAAGCCGGCTGTGCAACGCCCAGACTGAGAAGGTTGCCTGCGACGAGACTGAGTCAGATATTGTCTTTCTGGTAATACACTCACAGCTGGAATCTGGTATCACCAAGGGATGCATGCGAGCAGTGAACGGAGTGGTAAGAGAGCGATTTTTTTTTGGCTTTGAATCATATCTGGTGTTTTTGTACTTTGAGCTCGCATGTTGAAGTTTGTCGATAGTCCGAAGACCCGAAGGGACCGCAAGTTAGGCCATGTCGATGAGGTCACCGCGACGGTCAACCAGGAACCTGTAATGGCGACGGTATGAGCTCCTACCATACATTGGCGTGGTCAAACTTTGAATGCCAACATCACAAAGGTCGCATTGATCTCGACATGGGGGCGAGTGGACTGCGTCTCTACGACGAAGCGGACGTCGCGTGCGATATCCTGCACTTGCTTGGCCGTGCAACGCTCCTACAAAGAGATGCATAAGCTTAACGTGTGTCGACATGCGTCGACATAGGCATAGCCCCACCCTGATCTCAGCGGGCGCTTCCTGGAAGGCACGGATGAGGTCTAGCGCAGCGGCAGTTCCGTCTTTGACGCCCGAGATGACCGCCTTCCTGGCCCATGATAGGAATGTCTGGCGCTTGAGAAGATGCAAAAGAGTGGTTGCACGATTGATGAGACTATTCGTGCAGGTTGAGTAGGTGGAGGACCCAATAGCAGGCCTGGACGTACGGTTCGAGCACTGCGCGGCGAATGTCGGGATCCTCACCACCATCGTCGTCGAGACGACCTCGGGCCGCGGTCAGGTCCTCCGCCAGCCTCACGATTAGGGCTTTGCGCTGAGCATACTTCCTTCGCAGCTGAAAATGTCCTGTTATTGTGCGAAGGCGGATGGGAATCGAAACTGGAGTACCATGAACAACTGGCGTGTATAATTGACGCAAGAGACCGCGATACCGAAAGCGTCCATGATGGAGGTGGGGAATGGGGTGGAAAGAGGGAAAGTTGGTGAAACAGTGGCGATAGAACGTCGGTGTAGTTATACAGTGTACCAGGCCGATTGCACGCGCAGGCCATTCAACAACCGGAGGAGAAACCCGCGTCACTGTTTGGACTTGGAGTGGGTCAATGTTCCGCAGCAGAAACGTTGCGACAATTCCTGTCTCGTTGAGGACTCGGACATCTTCACTTCGAAGCCAAGAACCAGTGCATGGGTGTAGGTATTGGACGAGAGGCGTGGCAAATCGTGTACAGATATTCTCGGTCACAGACTGGACCTGTGTCATTCCGCAAAACGGGGAAATAAGATCAGCGTGCACCACCAGTTTCCCGGGCGTGTTGAAACTGGCGCGGCGGTTTGTACGAAGCATCATGAAAGGCACAATGTTTTCGACGACTGGGAAAACGGTATGCGCAGGGCTGCACCGCAGTCTATCTTCAGGAATAGCTGGCACGAGATATGTCACGGTGCATAACAAACATTAGGAATGGGGACCAGCAACCAGTGTGGCGCAGAACGGCACGCCACGAAATGGGGCCCCCTGAAGGGCTAAGCAAACCACTGTTCTGGGTCAGGGAAGATGGCCCAGCCGGAGAGATGGCAGCTCAGTTGACCCACCACAGGCTGCCCCAAAACTGATCTCTTAGATGTAACCCTCCCTATCAGGAGATGGATCTAAAGGATGCTTTTCAACTAGGCATGCCTAGGCATGCCTGAGGTGTTTGGGGATTGCTCAAGAAGCGTGATGAGATACCTCAAACAATGCATCAATCAATGTTAGCTATTCAGGCAGCTCCAAGGCTGCCTAGGCACACAGCCCAGGCAGCCTAAGCGAAGCTACCAAGTATTTGCACTAATTCCTATTGTATGGACATTACACAGGCATCAAGCAGGCATCACACAGGCATCACACACATAGTTCTTGGGCATCATGTAGGCATCAGGCAGGCAGCTCTCAGGCAGCAGGCAGGCATCACAACTTTATGCAGGCAATGACTCGAGATGCCTAGATCATGCTCAGTTTCTGCAGGCAGACTAGGCATCATAGGCATCACAGCAAGGATAGTAGGCATCACAGACATGCCTAGAAATTTGATAGGCATCACAGGCAAGTCAGCGTAGTTGCCAGGCATCACAGGCAAGTCAGCGTAGTTGCCAGGCATCACAGGCATGCCTGTCTGATTTCTAGGCATCACAGGCATGCCTGTTTGACTTCTAGGCATCAAAGGTACGCCTGTATAACTTTTGGGCATTACAGACTTTCGCTATACTGTAGGCAGAACATGCAGGTGCAATCAAGGAAAATCGTACCAGCACACCGCAACCCAGGACAGAAGTCAGAGGGTGTCAAAGTGGTGCAGGAGATCTGGAGAGGCTTGCGGAATAAGGATATGTGCCAAAACGAGTGGGAAAAGCTGCAAAAGAAATCTAACAGGAGTGGCATATGGACGCAATTGACGCAAAACGTAACAGTACGTCCTGCTAGGGATCTGTAGTGGCTTCACAACACCAATTCAAATGTACAATCATGGCCTGTGATAGCTGCCAATTACCTAGGCGCACATCTGACTCTAGACAGCCCATTGGAGGTTCGGTTGAACATTCAAAGGATCCCCACTATAAATCCACCATGGACAATACGTAATAGCTCTGATCGTAGGCTTAACGCAGTGACAGAACTGTGGGTCCCGCTTGGGTAGGCACGGAAGTGTTATTATGATCAGGCGTATTGGCAGTGTGGGATGTTGTTCGTGGAGCGACATCCCTCATGTACCCTACCTTCATCTATGCTTGTATCATTGCACCTTCTGCTGAGCGCCCACAGTGCTTTATGAGACTGTCGATGTGAGTGGAATGGATTGGCTAAGCCACAACAACTCTGTCAGATTCCCACCATGCACCCTCTGCCTGATGTACGCACCTCTCCAACCATGCTAAGCTTGGTTGCTATATGTACCTTGGTTCTCCATCAACATGGGCTATACTCTGGAGACCGTCTGGCATGCAGGAAGTCTCTATGGCCTGGATTACACTGCTTGTCCACCGCTTCATCAACCCTCGTCCCATGTGAGCACTAGCCTTGACGAGTGATATGTGCCCTTCCACATGAACAGCAAGCATGTTGCCTCCAAGATACGCACATGTAGTTAAGAAAACTGTCCTAATAAAAAGCTTTACTGCTGGACAAAACCCACTTCTGGACTAGAAAGCTTCTGGAGAAAAACTTCTGGACACAAACACTTCTGGACACAAATACTTCTGGACACAAATACTTCTGGACACAAATACTTCTGGACATAAATACTTCTGGTCACAAACACTTCTGGACATAGATTGATTGTAGTCCTCACAGATCTAGAGTAATAGGGTGACATATTACTTACTAGCTAATGCAGGGACTAGTAGGGCTTTTGGTTCATTACAGCTCTACATTCTGCACTTCGAAGGCAGGCAGACAGCCTAGAAAGGAGATAGGCAATTGATCTGATGCCTATCCCACACACAGGCAGCCTGATTGCCTGAGATTTATCCCTGCACATGATTCTCACAATTAGGCAGCCTGCAGGCAGGGGAAGGCAGGCGGCTTTTGATGCCTGCAATGGGAGCAGGCAACCAGCTTGATGCCTGATCCTTGGGAAGGGTATGCCTGCAAGTCTTTCAGGTAATCAATCTGACGTACTTGGGATGTTCCCAGAGCAGCTTACTGATGCCTGTGAGGACTAGGCAGGTGCATAGATATGCCTGAGCTGACGCCAAGATGCCTGCATTGAAGTTTGGATGCCTGCAGGCAGCAGGCAGGCAGTGCCCAGATGCCTATAAATTGCAGGCAGGAGGCAGTTTGATGCCTTCAAAATTAGGCAGGCATTGGGATGATGGGCTGTGATGTGTGGTAGCTGCCTGTGCTTGCCTGAGCCTGCCTGAGATGTGTTATATTATTAGGTGTGGGATTGCAGGCATGCCTAGGCTGCCTGTATAAAAAACATCCTTTAGACCCATCAGATAGATGGGGGGAATACATCTAACAGGTACTTATTTGGGACAGCCTGACCTGGTTGACCTCAATCATCTCCGTCCAGTCAAGCACGCGATCATCACCCCATCCTGTCCAGCACACCGTACTCAAAGGAAGAAGCCGCAAAACAAACGTCTGCCGCCATCTCAATGAGGACAACACCGAACAGTTCCTCTTCTCAGACCGAGATGGACGCCAAAGCATGCACAGGTCGTGGGACGGCGGTCTGCGTTCGCATGCTTACAACCAGTCTTTCTTCAGCGAATATGCAAAGTAGCGAGATGGCCCTGTCATAGCGACGCATTGACCTTATTGCGCACGAAAGTCAACGCCTGCTGTCCAAATTCCTGCGCGTAACCCTGGTGAACAGCCGGATTGTTGCCGTTGCAGCAGAACGGATCTGGGGCATCGCAGTAAGACTGGATGTTGCTCGCGAACTGGCACTGGAAGCCTGCGGGGCGCGGGGCAAACTACACAGTTTGAGGTGAGAAAACCTTGGCGGGCCAGGGAGCAGAAAATAGGAACGTACCCCGGAAGCCTGGCACGATCCAACATTGAACGAGAGGCCGGGGATGTGGCGAGGGTCGCCCATAAAGATGGCCGCCTTAATCTGATTGAGCGCGTTCGTCGAGATGGGGATGCGCGTGTCAGTCAGGCCCTCGTTGAGATCGCCACCGCCGCAGTACGCATCGTCGAAGATCTGTCCACCCTGGGAGTATCCGACGAGCACGAGCCGCGTGTTCGGGCAGCGCGCATTGAACGCGTTGACCTGGTTCGCGACGGCTTGCACGCCCATCTTGACGCTGTTGGCGTAGCTGATGCCGCCGCACTGCGACTGCCCGCCGCACGCGGGGTAGTTGATCACCTCAGACGTCGCTCCGGGGAACGCGTTCACGATCGACTGCACGACGGGCGCGGCTGAGCCGAGGCCCGGCGGCGCGGTGGTCTCGCGCGCGCCGAAGACGTGCACCTGTGGGCAGGACTGCGCGGACGCCGAGAGGACGTAGAGAAGGCTGAGGGTGAGCGCGAGGAACATGACTCGATGGTGGCGTGGGTATGGGATGATCGCATTATAAGGCGAGAATGGCCCGGTGCAAGCTAATGGACTCAATATCAGCTGGTTCTCGGATACTGATGCTTGGGTCCCGTGGAGTGAAGCCTTACGGGAGAGGTCAGAAATCATCACTCGAAAGAGGAGGTATTAAGAGAAGGGCAGGGGTGAAAGGTGCTTCCAGAAGAGCGCTTACGAAAATGGCGCTGCATGAGGACGAGCTATACTGCCAGCTAGATGCAATGTGGTAATTCCACCAGAGAGTGCACTACTTCCGAAGGTCGGGCGCAGTGCGGGTAGCCAGGATCTGAGGAACGAATCCATATTCATGGGCAGCGGATTGGCTCTTGAGCGGTCGTTTCGGCGTCAAGCCATTTATGGCTCTCGGATGTGGGCACAGGCTGCGTATCAGGTACTCGGCAGCGCGAGAGGGCGGGTTGTGTGTAGTACCCGAGCTCTGATGACCCACGCATAACGATGCTAGCATTGCGCGTGGGGTTGGAGCGACCGAGCCGCTCGTAAAGTTTCCGATGCGATGGAATAATCCAGGGTCACAGGAGCCATATGCGGTATGCCAGAAACAGTTCAGACTGAAAAATGCTGACAGAGGTGAGGGATGGGACCAGCGACCAAGAAGAGACACCAGCTCCATGCCAGTGCCGTTGTACGACCCGAATGTAAGAGAAAAAACAATCGACACGGCTTTCGTTGTTCCCAATGTGTAGCTGAGCACGTAAAGTACGCATTTTGGGATAGGGATGGCCGGGAGAAAAAATGAGGCAAAGTCGAAGTCAAGCGGTTATCGGCCAAGAAAAAGCAATGCGCTCAAGCACAGCAAAAGGAGCGAGGGTAATAAGGTCAGACATAGCACCGGCGCCTTAGATCGAGGACTGTGGTTCGCAATACATGGCCGCAGTCCGGGCGAGAGTCATTTAGCTCCGTTTCGTACTCCGCTTCGCGCCTTGCCCTCTTCCCAGTCCCACATTTTTCTACGCTGCCATCTGGTCGGATGCACATTTCGGGCGCACGCTGCTTATAAAATATGTGCTCATTTAATATCAAATTTTTATATCACCGTTTATAGCAATGGAATGCTTTGTTAAGTTTGTGCTCTCTCTTCAGTCCTGCTCTTCGCAAGCCCTATGCTTCCATCATTCGCTGCCTCCTCTTCATCTTCCTATCTCTTCTCTATGGTTACCGAAAATATGCAGAACTGACCTTACTTGAGCAGGTCGTTTGCACGATGCACCGTCCTTCGATTGTTAATCGCCCGCACAGCCCCCGACGGCTCCGACCATACAGCAATCTTGGTTCTACCCTCGTCAAGCACTCCGCATGCCTACAGCGGCCTTTGCCTTCGGCTCGTTTGGCGACATCGCCAGCGTACTACAGCTAGTCTGGCGTCTCCTCGCAGCGCTTCACGACGCAACGCGCGCATCTGCGGATATTCGCGCGCTCGTAGCCGACATGGACGAATATGCACGCGCCCTCCTCGAGATAAAAGCGGTTCTGGAGCGCCGGTATCAAGAGCTGCAGCCGGGAGTGCTCAACGGCATCGCCCACGCTCTCGCCAAATGCGTAGAGGTGCTGCAGCGAATGGAACTCCAAATCCGGAAATTTCGAGTCCGGATGACTGGCACTCTCGGTGCTGCAGCGTGGCGCCAGTACTGGGCTGTGGCTGCGTGGAGTATCATGGGAGGCAAGACACAGGTCGACGCGCTGAGGGCGCGGCTTTCTGAACAGCTGAACATTATCCAGGTCTACTTAACCGTGGCGCAGTGGTACGCCCCTTCAAATTTGTGTTTTTCATTTGCTCACTCAGTGTCAAACCCTCGCAGTGACGATCAAGCCCTGTTACAGAAACACGCACAGCTCCAGAGCATCGCGCTTGACCGGCTGTACGATGTGATGCAGGACATGCAGCTACGTTTCGGCGTTGGGGTCCCATCGTTTCAGTTTTTCGATACTGGTACCGCGAGGTATTACCAGCCTTGCGCGCGGACCTCTTTTCAAGTAAGTTGCTTGTAGCATGGCGCGTTTCCGTAGATTTCTAAAGTGAATCCAGCGTTTTCTGGATGTATGCAGGGCTTACATGGGCGAAGCGTCCTCTTTACAAGAGAGGAAACTTGTGCGGCAATCCGAAACGGATTCCAGGACATGTGCGACCAAAATCAGGTGTGAGGCTTGGTAAATTGTTATTTTCACCAAGTGATCGACGCAGACTCCAAGCGCCAACATCCCTCGTCGTGATCCCCACAATCGAACTCGACTGCCTCTTGTTCAGGGAGAATGCCTTCTCCGAGTGGCAGCTCCTTCTAGGCATGCCGTCCTCCATGCCAGAGACACAGCGGGTGCTCAAGGTCCTTCTGGAACGGCGACACGCCATTGGGGCCCCGTGCACATGCCTCGCCGATCCGTGTCGCGCCCGTTTCGACATGGAGATCGCTCAGGGCCAGCTGCGAAATGCTCTCTCCAGAACTTACACCGAAGCCGCCAACAAGATAGTCAAGCTCATGGACCATACGGATACTTTGGCGCTCACGACAGACGTTGAGCTGTCTAGCGCTTTCAGGGAGTGCCCAGATCCGTGCGTATACCTTCTCTTCGTAGTCTATATATTATTAATCGCGAATCCGCAGCGAATATGTGCGCGACCATGTGATCCCACACCTCGCGGTCGGGAAAAGATTCTGCGACATGAGACAGCTGCTTCTCGATGCTCCGAAGCTGACAGAGTTGCGGAGATCATGGGCTTCGAACTTCCGAGTAAGTAGGTCTCATGCGGAGAACGAGAGACCGTCCTCACCCATCTGCTAGATCGCGTCCGAAGCAAATCCGTTGGTGGATCCTGCTGCCCCCTGGTTGTTCCAATTTGGCTTGACCGATCCTGACCCCATTTTCCTTCTCTTCTATAATAGACGAGCGAAACCATTTCCTCGCGTATGATATATCTTCAGCTGTTTGTGCACCATCGGACTGACAGGCTGAGAAGCGTTTAGCGCCGGGGGCTCGGCACCGCAACGCGCGTGCTTCTCTGCCAACTACCACTATGTCGACGCCAAAACCAACAGACGACCCGCTGGCGCGCCTGCCCGTCGAGCTCACGGACGCCATAATCGACTATCTGGACCGCCCCTCGCTGGTGCACGCGTCAATGATCGCGAAATCCTGGCGCGTGCGCGCGTTGATCCAGCTGTACAGGCGGCTCGAAATCTGGTCGGGCGGCAGCGCGACGTGCGAGCGCTCGCGGCTGCCGCGGCGGTCCTGCGTGCAAATATCCTCTGCGGCGTTCACGGAGCTCCTGGCGCGCGACGAGGCGAGGTTCCGGCCTGTTCGCGAGCTGCATCTCGTGTTTGCCGGCAGCCGACTGTCCTCCGACGCGCTGCGCGAGATGGACCTTTTCCTAAACTCTGTGCGGCGTCTTCCGTTCTGCGAGCTCGAACATCTGGGAATGTATTCCTTCCCCAGCAGCGTGAGCCAGCCGCTCAACGAGTTGATGGCCTTGTCGACCAACCTGCGCTCTCTGCACATTGTTGACTTCAACACGGTCGACGTGGACATCCTCCTATTCCATGCGCGACGCTTTCCATGCATACGTACACTCGCAGTGCTCCAGGGAAGTTCTGGCAGTTCTATCGATGTGAACATTATAGACTTCACACCGACCACGCATCGGGCAGACCGCGACTATATCGTTCCTGATAACTGCCAGGTCTTTCTGGCACCGAACACTATGGTGGACCTCTTGACTTGGATTGCGCACGCACCTCAGACAGGACGTACGCTCAACATCGTCGGCGTCCGCGCGTTCACATTCGGCCGTGATCTCGAGGAGCTATTGACGACGCATCCGCCCTTCCAGCTCGACGACACAATGTCGTGTATCCGATCCCTCGAGATAGTCATCGATTACGAAGGTCGGTGCCAGTGCTATACACCTACCTTGCAGTCACTGACCATGGGGTCTGATGCCACGCCAGATAAATATCACCGGCTCGTCCAGCTCCTGCAAGCGTTCTGCCATGTCCCCGTCCTGCAGCTCACCTTCGAAGCGGACTGCGCAAACCTCGAGCTCATCGCACGGCTGCTCCAGGAGACATCCATCGACTGGTCCTTCCTGCAACACATCATCTTTGATCTTCGATCGCCCCAGCCTCTGCGGCTGCCACAATGGGATCTAATCGATACGACGCTAGCTACGGAATCCCAGCATCAGTCCTCGCTGCAATCGGTCATCATATCCCTCAGGGACGACCCACCCTCGGACGCCGACTGTCTAGCATATCTGCCGCAATTGCGGCAAAGAGGGATGGTCCGTGTTGTGCGGCGGGGTGAGTTGGCGCGTGCATTGTTTCGGGTTGAACGTTGATTCTTTCCGGGCCTAGAACTTGATACGACGCAAAGCCGCTTCCTCCCATCCATTGCCGACGATAGTATCGCACGGATGATTTGAATCTATTGGCGAGATGAAGTCCTCTGGACCCCGGGAAGCGCTTTTATGCTTTTCAGCGTACATCACCCGTTATTTGGGCGCAACAATGCCGCATCCCACCGGTGGCATCAGCAAAACTGTTAGAATTCATCGATCCCCCTCTCCCCCAATTCTTGCCATGCTGCCAAACGGTGGAACGCACTGTCACGGTACTTCTCCTGCCACCCGGACCCGCACGCCGCAGGTTCGCACTGGCAAAGGTTGAGCAATATGCTTCGGCCTTCTGTAGAATGTCGCCGGACAGGATTAGTGAAAAACCTCTTTGCCTGTCCCACGATGGTGATACCGGCCGGCGAGCTGGAGGTGAACTTCGTCACTGGGGAGAAATTCGGTAGACTTCGTGCCTGGGCGGCGAGGTATGATGGGCCTCAGAAGGTGACCAGCATTTCGTCCGACGTCACGAAGCAGATGATGAGAGCGAGCGCAGCCGGATGATGGGTAGCAGGCATCGTGCTCGTGAGCGTCTCCAGAACCCATGCAGCGCTTTTTATACCGCGTCTCATACGGTCCCATCGCAAGTTTCACCTGCCCGCAGAGCAAAGAGAGGGCACCATCCACTCGCGTCGCATCCCGAGTCCCGTCTCAAGTCCCCTAGTTTCCCTGATCTCTGATGACCCCCATCTCACCTGCAACCTTACAAACAACTCGAAGCATCTCCTTACCTCGTCCTCGTCCTCATCGACTCCGCCCACAACCACACACATTGGCGCGTTTCGTTGCGTCTCCCCCGAGGATTCGCATGTCCGAGTGGCTGACATACACTGCACCGAATAAGTACGGGTAGTGGCCTCCAGGCTGCTTCAAGTCGAACTACATCTCTAATTATGCCCCTGCCTCACATCGATATCATCACCAGTCCTCCCCTATCAGCACCAGCAGTCGGTCGCACAAAGCCAACACTGGTGAGTGTGACAGAACTCCGGACCTACTAGACCTACTAGCACAGCAGCATCATCCTCACTCCGGGGCCCTTCCAAGTCCAGCGCCCATTTTATGCAGCTATGGAACAGGACCGCCTGTATATCTCAGTCGGACCCCGACAATACCATCTGTAGCGGCGACAATGACTGATCAGTCAGCTACCGCATACAGTAATATGTAGCCCAATTGGTACCAATCTGTTACTTTGCTCGAACCTGCCGTCGACGGCTGCCGCTACGACGAGCAATACACTGAGTAACAGTGCTCGAGATGACGTCTGTGCAACATCGGCGGGCCGCTGCGACGGGGGAAGCTATCATTATGCAGACCTGGAGATAACCTGTCCGCATGGCGAGCAGATGACGAGGGCGGACGAGCTGGCCATGGTGCTGGATGATACAAATCGAGTACTGGGGGCTGGGACTCTGAGTCTAAGCAGGCGCCTTTTATACTCCAAGTAGTACATCTGCACGAGATCCAAAATTATATCATACTAATCCACCATCCTGACTTGTACCGTACACCATCTGCCGACCGAGCCAGCTGCCACGCAGAACCGCGCCGCATCTACTCTACATAACGCCCGCCTCGCCGATCGGAAAACTCCACACCCAATGCCCATGCCCATGCCCATGCGCACGACACCGACCGCGCTCCTCGTCCAGCGCCAGCGCCTCCGCCTCCGCCTCCGCGCACGCGCAGTCCAGCACAACGCGCTTCGCGCAGCCCGCCAAGCGGTCGTCTACAGCGAGCGGATGGCGCCCGCGACGGCATATCACGAGGCGCTCCAACGGCGGCGCGTGCAGCGTGCAGCGCACGAGGTGCGCGACGAGCGCGGCGGGCAGCGGCGCGCCCTCGCGCAGGCGCGCGAAGACGACGGTGAGCGTGCGCAGGTGCCGCGTGGACTCCTCCGCCAGGCCCATCCCCATCCCCATCGCCGTTCCCGTCCCCGCGGGGTGGAGGATGCTCCACGCGTTCGGCCCGGGCGTCCACTCCGTGACGACGGTGAGCTCCTGGAGCGCGGGGAGCGCGAGCGGCGGCGCGGGCGGCATGAGGAATCGCTCGTGCGCGACAAGCGAGCGCACACCGGTCAACGCGCGCCGCACGTCCGCGTCGGCGAGCAGCGCGTGCGCCGCGTGCGGCAGGACGTCGACGGCCCGTGCGCGGCCGCCGAGCGCGACGCGCGCAAACGCGTGCGCGTGCACGCCGGTGTGCGCGGCGGCCGCGGCGCCCAGGCCGAGCGCCAGCGCGTCCGCGTCGGGCGGCAGCGCGCACGGCGACGGCGGGAAGAGCACCATCGCGCGCAGCGCGGCGAGCGGCGCGGGGTTGAACAGGAAGCTGCGCGTGACCTTCTTCGCGGCGCCCAGCGCGCCGAGCAGCGCCTCGACGCGCGGCACGTCCGCCACGCGCAGCTCATCGAGGTGCGCCGCGCCGGGCAGCACGGCGAACACGTCCGTGGGGTGCGGCCGGCTGGTGAGCGTGAGTCGTTTGAGGTGCGGGCACAGCGCAAAGACGCGCGCGAGGTGCGCCGGCTTGAGGTGCGGGATGCGGTCGTAGCTGAGCGCCGTGACGCGCGCGACGGCGGGGCACGGGTCCTCCGGGAGCAGCGCGCCGCTCAGCGCAAGCGTCTTCAACAGCGGCGCCGCGCCGCGGAACAGCGCGCCGGGCAGCTGCTTCGTCATCTCGAACCCGCAGTGCCCCGTCGGCGGCGCGCTCGGTGCAGCATGGATTTGGAGTCTGAACGTGTGCAGCAGCGGCGCAGGCGCGGTGAGGACGCCGATCCAGCACGCCGCGCCCGCCGAGGAGAGCGCGAGCGCGAGCTCTGCGACGCGCGGCATGTGCAGCGCGACGACGCGCGCGACGTCCGCGGCGGCGGCGTGCGCGTACGCCGGCGCCTCGCACTGCACGCTGAGCGCCAGCGGGCGCCCGCGGCTGCGCGCGAGCAGCGCGGCCACCGCGGCGGGCCAGCGGCGCGGCGCGTGGCGCAGGGCGAGCGTGACGCGCGTCCAGAGCGCGCCGTCGGCGAGGAGCACGGCCGCCCAGCGGCCGCACACGAGCAGCGCGGCGCAGCGGGCGCCGAAGGGCAGGTGGGCGGCGACGCGGCACAGCAGCTCCGGCGGGAGCCTGTTGACCGGCGCGTGGGCGTTGAGGGCGCGGGCGCGCTGGGCGAGCGTCGAGCGGGCGGCGGAGAGCACGGAGGCGTGCAGCGCGCGGGAGAGCTGCGCGGCTTCTTCCTGGTTCGTCGGTGCGCTGCTGGAATCAGATTCAGACGGCGCAGCGAGGGGACGGGCGGGCGGACGTGCCTGGGGAGCGTCGAGTCGAGCACGGCCTCGACGCAGCTCTGGACGACGCTGGCGTGGGCGTCGGACAGCATCGCGTTTCGTTGGAGTGGAGGCAGGAGCAGGCAGGTATCAAGGCGTGCCGGGCCGCGTCCTGCGTGCGCTTTCAACGCTACTGGCCGGGGACCGCATCGGTCGCCTTCAGTCCTGGGCAGAGCGCGGGGGCAGGTACCCGCCCGGTCGTAGCGAACGAAGCGCCTGCGGGGACCGCCCCGGTCGCGACGCCTTCAACCGACTGGCGCCTGCCAGTGAGCAGAATAATCCTAGGAATCATCAGCGACAGCAGACACGATAGCCTGCCTTTGCGTACTGTGTCAGTCTGGCCGGTGTAACCATGTCAGCGTGCACCGCGCAGTGTTGACGCCGCGCCACAGTCTCCAGAGCTCCCGGAAGCGATACAGAAGCCGTGCTGAGGAGCAGGGCAGGGAGCAGTGCGAGCAGATAGGATCCTATGTGGTATTAGGTATGTCGAAAGGAGACCGGCGGACCGGGATAGTGCAAGTTGGATCGTTGGCATGCTGGCCAGATCGGCGACCTCGGGTAACGGGCGTGGATGCAGAGCAACAGTCACAGTGCTCCGCGGTAGTACCTACGCACATCTGAATCAGAGTCGCGCCTTCGATGTTGTTGTTGTTGTTCGTAGAAGACGACGGCGGTAGAACATCGGCTCCTGCCAGTGGGTTATGCAGGTTGTACCGACTGTGATTCAGAAGAAAAACGGACAGCTGCCAGGTCGCGGAAACACAGCAAAGGTCGCCAGTCCAGCCTGCTGCGAATCCATAATCCGCAACCTCGTGCACGCTGCACAGGAAGTGTCATCAGAACAATCAAAGGCTGCTCTCACAAGTACTGTAAGCAGAATTTTGCCAAGCAGGGAGTAATGCGTATTTACATCCACAAACGACGGTGCAGTACAGTGCGCGTGCTCATCAGCACTCAAACTAGAAGGGGATAAGTTACATAGATAATGCACAATGTGTGTCCGTGATGTTGAGTGCCGTCGGGAGCGCAGCCGCATCGGAGTCGGCGAAGCAGTGAATGTGTGGAGCGTGCGAGAGTTATCGCCGCGCGACAGCGCTGAACGGCGGCGGGACGCTATGCGAGCTCATATACTCGGGCGGCGCATCGTCATCCTCGCCCGACGGCGTCGTCGGCCGCGACGACGAGCGCAACGTCACCGTCTCGTCGTCCTCGGGGGACGCAAAAGGATTGGTATCAAGCGTCGCAGATCGATCGCTCGACGAAGGCGTCCGGCCCGTCGTCGAACTGGCGGTGGTATGCGTATGCGTATGCGCCCCAGGCTGCGAGGTCACGCTCGGGGCGCGCATGATCCTCCGCCCTCCGACCTCCTCCCACACCTCCGCCATGCCCGACCCCGACCCAGACGCAGCGCTCAGGGACGCGACGTACGCCGGTGGCGGGTCGCGCGGCGGCCTGCGCTCAGCCGCGCGGCGCCGTGCCCTTCGGCGCCGGACGAGCCAGACGACGGCGCCCGCGCCCAGGAGCGCGCATATGGCTATCGCGGCGGTGGCGCCCGCGCTCAGACCCCCGTCCTCGTCCTTGTGTCTGCCGTCCTTTCCCCCGTTTTTCACAGAGGCACTAGGGCTGGCAGGGAGGGATAGCGAGCCCGTCGACCCGGCGGGCGACCCGACACCCGGCGCTGGCGATCCCAGCTATGAACAAAAACGCGCGTTGGTTAGCTCGGCATGTCGCGTTGCATTGCGCGTGGGACGCACCGGAAACGCTGTCACATCGTCCGCGAGCGTCTTGTAGGCCGATATCTGGGACGGCGAGGCGTTGATGGAGCCGAACATCCTCTCCGTGCACTTTTGCGGCTCGGCGGCGGTGGCTGAGCCGTTCAGCGCGTAGTAGAAGATGGCTGATCAGTCCGTCAGGCCAGATAAATATCGCAGAACTTCAAGCTTCAAGAACAGCCTGAGAACGTACGCTCGTCTTTGGTCAGAAACATCCGGAAGACCTTAATGTCGTCCCGCGTGCTCTGGACCCAGCCGGAGTCGAAGCCGCCCTCGAGCGCCGCGCACGCCCGCGTGCGCGAGGACTGGACGACGCTGAAATTCGCGCCGCTGCGAATATTCATCGCGGTCAGGGCAGAGTGTAAAAAGAGGGGGGTGAGCATAGAACGCAACGCACGGCGTCCAGAACGTAAAGGCGACGGTGTCGCCCGCAGTCAGGTTGGCGTGCGCCGGGGTCAGCAGCGCGCCGGGGTCGTCGCCGACGAGGATGCGCTGCTCCTTCGCCGCCGCCGCCGCGGCAAACGCGAAGACCAGCAAGGCAGCGAGCGCGGGCATGGGCGCTGGAGAAAGGGGATCGGCGAAGAGGAAGAGCGCTTACTGCGGAGGACGCAGCCGGCGACTCAGACTGCGTCGTCACGTAAATCAAATTCGCGGAGATATCGCACTTATGGTTGGGAATGGGCACGAATTGAAATTAATTCAATGAATTGCAGGCTCGCACAGTGCGGTGTTGTTGCGTCTGACGTCTAGCCTGCAAACTGACTGGCGACAGTTTGCACGAGCGCGCCAAATCTGCCTGCGACGCTCCACTCCGATAGCCCGCGGAATAACAGTTGGACACAAAGAAGCTTTCTTCCGCGGTGCCGGTGATGCTCCAGTCGTTTTTTCTTCCCCATGGTAGAGGGAGTGAGGCCTGGTTACTTACGAAGCGGGAACCCGCGTCCTCCTCGGACCCGGACTCGTACTTCCGGCGATAAGCTCGAAAAGCCGTCCTTAACTTGATCAAATTTACTCCTTACGCCGCAGTCGGTAGAATTGCCGCAGTCGCCAGAATGACCTCGTAATGCCAAAGTGGGCTTCATTGGAGCTGCAGCGCAGTCAATCACGGATGCGCCACAGTACTTATCAGCGGGAAGTCGCACAGTATGTAGTGCTTATTATGATGGTGCTGCTCTAGTCTACCTCAGAGTACTGTAATTCAACGACTCCTCTTCCGGCGGTGCGGGCGAGGTCTCTGTACAGCTCCTTCGTGCCGAGATCGCGTTCTTGTTGATGGCGAGCTGGCGGAGGCATTCGGCAGCAAATCAGTCCCATACTTCTCTTACCGAGTCCATCACCATGTCCGACTTGCGATCCTGCGCAAAGCTACCTGTGGAGCTGACTGATTATATAATCGACTACCTGGACTTCGACACGCTCCCGGTCGCTGCGCGCGTGGCGAAATCCTGGACCTCGCGCGCGACGGCGCGGCTGTTCGAACGGCTGGTTGTGTGGGCCGGTCCTGACAGAAAGAAGGACGAGCGCGCGCAGCTTCTGCCCGACTCCCACGCGCCTCTGCACTATGCTGCGCTTGTCCGGCTTTGCGACCGAAACGCGTCTGTCCTCAAGCACGTCCGGGAGCTGCAGCTCGTGTTCCACGGCAGCCGGAACGTCCGCGACGAGCCGCGCGGCGACTGCGAAATGACCTGTATCCTCGAGGCTGTCACCCGCATATGCGCCGCTGGCAACAACAAGATCAGACATCTTGGGCTGCACTGGTTCTTTCTCTCCGCTTCATTGTGCCCGGCGCTGTACAACCTGCTGCGGGCTTGCGTGCAGCTTCGCTCCGTCCACCTGGTGCACTGCGGGCCCGTCGCGATGAATAGCCTGCTAGCTGCATTGTCCACTCATGCCAAGCTCGAGACGCTTGCTGTCCTCGGTTGCGCTACGACTCCTGTTTTCGACGACGATTCTATCATTGCTGCAGGTGCGGCCGTGCCTGCCGCTGCACCGGCACGGAGAAACCCATACCAAATATACTTGTCGGTTGGAAGTCTACATGAGCTCATGATTGGGGCCCTTGGGATGCGGTCTGGTCGCGAACAGCTCAACGTTTTATGTCTGCTTGCCGAACCTGATAGCGTGGAGACGGTATCCAGCCATGGTATCCCGTTCCTACAGAATGCCATGTCGTGCGTACGCTCTGTTGAGCTGGTCATGCTCAATGGCGGTTCGTCCTCGATAAATCCTGTTCTGCTTGCTCGCTATCTCACACTGCATCACCAGCATCTGCCCAAGCAGCCACGATTTTGCGCATCTTCGAACGGGTCCCGATCATCCAATTAATCTTCGATTACCAAAGCGACGTTCTGAAAACCTTTTCCCACCTTTTCCGTAACACCGCCCTTGACGGACCGGATAAATCCAAAACGCTGGTCTTGGCCCCGCTCTGCGAGGGTCACGACAGTACGCCGAGAGAAACGAGGGAATGGGCCCTTGTAGACGCGGCGCTGGCCATGTCGCATCACACCGCACTAGCGAGGGTCGTATTGTTTCTCGATAGCTTTGCCGATCTCGGTGCGATGGCTCTGCCGCGCCTGGAGGCGCTTGGACTGCTCTCGGTGGAGCGATGTGGTGAGTCTCCACTGCCAGCACCAGCAAGTCTGACGCTCAAGATTACCGTAGAGGACGAGGGAAACCTGTGGACCGTCCCGCTGCCGTGGATCGCGCAGCGTGACAGGGCTGCACAGTGCTTGTGATCTCGGCCTGAACACACCCAACCCCTACTCAACGCAGACACTTGTAAGTATTCCTCGTTGAGCCATGACTGGCGTCGCGCAGCACATTTTTGACGACGCAGCAACAATGTAGTAGTTGCGGCAATTCTTTGGCTTGGTGCGAGTTGCGACTGCATGTAGGCCCAGCTAGCGCGCCGCGGACGTTCTAGAAACATTCATGTGCTGCATGCACGAGGCTTCGGGTGGTTGTTATTTTCTCGATTTAGACACCGGCTTCGGACAGATACTACAGTATCTACAATACATTTTCGTACTATTTGAACAGGAGTCTTCGATGTTCACTGTTCTGGTTGAGAGTCGAGACAGACAGAGCACAGTTACGGATAATGAACAGACTAACAGCGCCAATCCAAGAATACAAGGAGACACGAACGACCAAATGAACGCGCGAGCAAGCTTCCAGTAGTCTGTGGCGATGGCGGTCCAGAAGGGTTACCGTGGCATGGCTGGGTCTACAAGCACACCGCGGCGCCGTCACGCTGCGCGACCCACGGCAACGGGATGTCCCACAGATTGAGGCCGAACTCTACATATACACCGCATCTGAGCGTCGGACGCACACCTATGGCAGACAGTGAATGAAGACTCACCACGACGCTCCACGGATAGCAGCCCCTGCGCCTCCAGGCGCGGCAGGGCCATCGAATCGGGATCCGCATCGACGTCGATAAACAGCACGACCTTCGCGAGCGCGGTATGGTGCGGCTTGGCCAGCGCGGCGTCCACGAGCGCCCATTCCCAAGATTCAGCCGGAGTGTCGTTGCCCGCGGAGCGCGGAGCCAGGACGAGAGTTTGGGAGGGGCCCAGCCGATCCAAGGCGGTGTTGCGGAAGATTTTGGCGAGCGTTTTTAGGATGTCGCCTTCGCACTGGAAAGTTAGTTGGAGCATTGGAACCTGTCGGAAGATGTCAAGCATCTTGGTGAGTTCTTCCGGGGGAGCTATAAAAGGGTGGTATGCAGTAGCATGAGCGTGTGAGCGGTTCGAATGGACCAGCAGTAGAGTGGAATTGCGCAGGACGCACCACCATATATGATGTTCATTTCCACAGAACGCACGCATGACATAGCGTTCTGCAGGAGCGGAATCCCGTGCGGTGTTATGAGGTCTTCGACGTCTTCGTTCTCCCGGAAGACAGGCAGTCTGATGAGGTTGAGCTGGTTTTGTGCAGGCCGACTACCAACGACGGCCAACAAGAGCTTAGATACGGATTCCGGATGGAGATAAATTTTGCATGGCTGCGTTAGTGGGCGCGCAGCATCAGGGCGAGTGCCAGTGAGTGTGTCAGGGATAAAGGTTGCACCACCAAGGACTGCGAGCGTTTTTAGATCGTGCTTGGGAGAGAGCAGCGTTAGGAGATTCCTCATGTAGACGAAACGGCAGTGCACCACGTGGACAGAGCGAAGATAGGTGCACGCCCGCAGCAAGATGTCCAACGCAGTGTCCAAGGTATCGCAGAACCCAAAGCCATGCAGCCCAAGATGCCGGACTCTGAGCTGGCCGCTGGTGCACAGACGCGTGAAGGCATCGAACATGGCGACAGCCTCCTGTACGCCGAAAGCCTCGCTGCTCGGCTCATCGCGGTCTTTTCCGCTACCGTTGAAGACCAGATGCAGCTCCCGGACGTACACGGCGACGGACGGGTTACGCTCAGAAAGCTGGAGGAATGCGGTATAGTGCATAGGAGCATGGGATCCAGGCGGAAGGCGCCGGCGCATGCACCTTTGTGCATTACCAGCACCCCAGACAACGACCCGCTCGAACAGCCGGGCCGTAGCGTGCGGTGTCCAGGATTTCGCGACGAGCGCAGCGACCAGGAGTGAGCGGAAGTCCAGGTAGTCAATCACTCTGTCAGTCAGTTCGACAGGAAGCCACGCGCAGGTGCGGATGCTGGGGCAGGACTCGGTCATGGTGGAGGCGTGGATGGAAGCGATGGACCGGCCGCAACTTTATTTCGCACTCAGCCATCAACTTTCAATCGAGCGACAGGCGCTTCGGCTCGTATTGTATCACTGCTCCGAAGAACCTTAATATATATGTAGACAGATTTGGGGCATTTGGTGCTACACACCGCTCCCATATTCCACAGAGACGGGCGATCTTGTTTGGGCTCGAGATCAGAAATTTTCAGCCGACAATTCATTCAGTTCTTTCAGAGAAAGTCTAAACTAAAGGAGACAATAATGATACGCCTGGAAGACAGTAATCCCAGTCGTAACCCACATTAACCCCAAGCACTCTCGTGGCTATCTTTAATCGCAATAGTGTACGAAGGATCACTCGCAGAGCTGCCACGGGCAATGAGTCCGCTTCTTGAGCCCCGGGTCGCCTGCCATCGCCGTGCAAGGTGTATTAGGCCCGGCCTATACGACGCTGTGATTCGAGTCGCTGCACTGCGTTCAGGGCCCGGATATCGAGGTGGAAGAAGGACTAACCTCACGTCGAAGAAAAACATAAGCTCATCGCCAGCATCTAGCGTGAACTGCGCCTGGTCAAACACGTTCAATTTGCCTCCCGGCCCCAGTAGATCCGACTCATGCAATAGCCCGCTTCGCAGCGGTCACGCGGCAGGTGAGCGGGAAAACAACGAGAATATATGCCGCGTGGACCATGCGTGGAGGAGAGAACCACGGGCAGCCTGCGTGCGGTCTGGATACGGCGGCCTGGATATGTCTAATTTCTTGAGCTCGCCGAGTCGACATCGACATACGCCGAAGTCGAGCGATTAGAAATGCTGAATCGTCGGCCTTTCTCCGGAGCGACTAAATATCATCATCGGGATCAAGAGCATCATCGGACTCGGAGACCAGCCCTGGCACCTGAGTTCGCGACTTCAAGGAACGGGCGGGAAGAGAGCGCGTGTCGCGGTTCAGAGATGCCGTGGTGGGTGTACGGAAACAAGAGACGTCTGCGGAGAGTGAGGCGTGTCCCCGAAGCTGTCTTGTCCGGAGATTTCATGTTAGCCCATTGCACGTACTGCAGGGAAGTATCGAGCGTCGGATAGTTCCTTCTTTGCCCCATGCTCAGAGCGTATGGCGGTAGAGATTTAGCGGGGCGAGATTGTCATCCCATACAGCCAGCAGTCAATCGGTGGCACCGCTGAATAACGGTATTCAGTTCGTTGATCCATGAGATGAAGCACGCGAAGTGAGAGTACAATTCGTCGATTTTAAGGCAAGAGCGTTATCACGGGTAACCAGCAGTCCGCCAGTACAGTGGTTGAGGTTGACGCTGACGGCCGCTTCACCGCGACCATATGCGACCCAGGGCGAATCAGGCCGCACGGACTCATACACGATTGTAGCAGACGCTGACAAGACTGCGACGATTCGGGCTCGGGGACGATGATCCCGATGGCAGAGGAGCACAAGCGCTTACGCAACTCTGGGCCCACTGAACACAAGTGGCACCCGTCTCCGAATAGCTGAAGAGTCGTCCTGCCAGTACCAGTGCCGACGAGAGACAACTCAGGATACAGCAAGTATGTGCTTCCGTAGCGGCAATGGCCTTATGTGCTGTAGTAGATGCCAGTATCGCGGCGCCCCGGAGGACGCGAAGCTAAACAGCATGGAATCAAGCACAGGGCAGATGGCGACGGCGGGGAGGGCCAGAGTCCCGCCACAGGTCGTGACGATGCGGCATCGTGGACGAAGATCCAGTACTATGAACACGCTGACGGACAGGCAGCAGCATAGGCGCCCCAGAGCTAAATCGGCCGGCGAGTGCACATGGCCGCGTCGATATCGGAGCAGTGCGAGTGCCATTTAGAACGCAACAGGAGCCGTCCATGTGGGCGGGCAGTGTGCGCGAGGGAAGCTGGCGAAACGGACCCAGGAACGAGGAACCGGCGAGACGGGCGGGGAAGCAAAGCGCGTGATACGTACGGTACGCTCTCTAACAGCTCCCTGCAAATTGGACGGCTGTGCACCTGCTACTACAGAGTTTGAGTGGCAAACGCATAGTTGCAGTGGACACAGATCCGGAACACCAAGCTGTCCCTGGAGCGCGTGCTCCCTGAACTGGACATCCGGCCGCCGTGATATTTCGCTCAAGTCGAAGTGAGACAACAGTAGCAACGCCCCTGGTAGGTTTCGTTCGGCGACAGCGGCACGCATGACAATGCAGACGGCCCTTTAAAAGCGCGCGACGAGTGTCCGTAAGAGGCGGCAGACAGATTGACACTGGACAGTCTCTAGCCGAGGCACGTCGCAAGTCCATCCATCGCAATATAACGGACACGGCGGTGCGGGACAACATCCAAGGGCAGCGGAACAAAAACGAAGCGCCACGACGTCTGTGCCGAGATGACACTGCAGGCCTTGTTGGCCTATACCAAGTTATAGGGCGCGTCGAACGGTCGTCCCGAACAGAAGCCTGCGTCCTTCCGGACCCGGTGGCAGCGCAAGGATTCGAAGACATGGCCCAGAACCCGGGGTGCGGTGTCCGGCGCAGAAAGTCAAGGTGCAGCGCTCGCGGCGTATCCCCAGTCTGAGTATTCATGGCCGCGGAGCTGCTGCGGTGACGAGGAGGAGAGCTGCGGAAGCTGATCATGTTGGACGGTTTGGTGACGGTTACGGTGCAAGAAGCGGGGATTGCTGGCTGGCAAACTCCGTGGGTGGCGGAACGCGGCCTTCGGGCCCAGTTCACCGCCCCGCGTGTCGGTCGCAGATGGTCCTTATATATGTCTCTTCCCCGGCCCATGCTGCACGTCCCATGAACTGGCTCGATGACTGGCGGCGCCGCCTTGGAAAAGGCTCCTCGAGGAAGAACACGGCGTCCTCCAGCCGCCCGCCAACGCCGGCGCCAGAACGAGAACCAGAGCCCGAGCCCGAGCCCGAGCCGCTGCCAGAGCCGCAGCGCGCCATAGACCGACTCCCAGCGGAAATATGGCTGGCCATCCTCGCGCACGCGTCCGCGCTGCCGTGGGCGCTCGACCCGCACGCGCTGGACAGCTCTTTGCTCGCGCAGTGGGACACGGCGCACTTCCCCGCGGCGCTGATGGTCCCGTTCTACACCGCGAGCCAGCGCACGAAGCTCTGCGTCGCGCTCGCGTCTAAGCGGCTGCGCGCGCTCGCGCTGCCCGAGCTGTACCGCTACGTCTGGCTGCACAAGCGCGCGCAGGCGCGCCGGCTCGCCGAGACACTCGACGCGTGCCCCGCCTTCGGCGCGTGGATCCGGCGGCTGGACATCGACTGCCAGGCGGCGCGCCCGGGCGCGATGCAGGCGAGCGCGCTGGACGTGCGGCGCATCCTGCAGCCCTGCACCGGCCTCGCCGTGCTGCTCGATCGCGCCGGCACGTACGTCAACGTCGGCGACCACACCGCGCACTGGGACGTCATGCTGCGACCCCACGCGCCCGGGCTGCGCCGCGTCGGCGTCACGCACTACGGCGAGCGCGCACGGATCGGCGCGACGATCGAGGTGCTCGGCCTCATGGCGGCGGCGCTGGAGGTGCTTGAGCTCGACGTGTCGCTGCTCGAGCTTTGGCATGCCGCGGACGAGGATGAGGCCGCGCCGAGGATGCCGCTGGTGAAGACTCTGGTGCTCACGATGACCGCGCACGAGGCTTGCGCGCCGCTGCTCGCGCTCATGGCGCACTGGCAGCTGCCTGCGCTGCGCCACCTCGCGCTGCTCGGCACGTTCGCGCCGTCGGACGAGCTGCGCGACTTCGTCGTCGCGCACGGTGGTGGACTTGAGCACCTCGAGCTGGGCAGCGCCGACCTGCCGCCACACCAGCTGAGCTCGCAGCCCGCACCTCGCCCGCCGTGGGTCATGACTTCCGAGCTGCTGCCCAACCTCCGCACGCTGGTCGTCAGCGCGAACCGTAACTACCGGTGCGTTTTGCGGCTTACTGTGGAGATATCCTTTGCTGACGTTCCTTCAGGATCCCGCACCCGATGCTTCCCGCGCATGACGGCGTGACGCTACTCGGCGTGCGCGAGCTCGAGCGCAAGGTGCGCGAGATGCACTCGCAGGGTGTGCTCGGCCAGCTGGGCGACTGCATGCCGGCCGCCGGCCGCTTCCCCGCGCTGCAAGAGGTGAGTTCCACCGTCGCGTTTCCGCTTCCCACAATGCTCACCCCCATTCAGGTCCGCTCGCTGAGCTACGGCGAGTCGCCCACGACGCGCATGGTACGCGACGCCGAGGCGCCCGTACTGCAGCTGTTCTGGCGCCGCCTCATCCAGCTCGCCGCCAACGCGGTGCCGCCGGTGCGCGTGTGCGATCCGTGGGGAAGGCCGATCGTGTTGCCCACCGGCGAGGTCGACCGCGCGTGGGGAGCACCGCCGCGTCTCACCCTACTTGATTGACGTGAGCCCGCCGGGGAATTGACACTGCTGCGAATGCATGTCTTCCAAGTCTAGGCGGTGGATGATTGCACGCCGCCCTCATGCCCTTTGACCGTGATTACCACTCATGTCATGAGGCGATGTCAGTATCGTTGTTATCGCAATATCTAAGGCGCGGGAGCGCACCTTTTTCTATTTTCCTGTAGATTGCATTATGATATTCCACTTACCCCCAAGTGCCGAGCTCGTGCCTCGTGCTGTGGTCCGACAAAAGTTATCCAATCTTGAAGTCCTGAACCCGTATTAGCATTTTACATAGCAAGCTTCACACCTGGCAATACCTTTTCTGGAGACGAGGTCGATATATGGTACTCTAAGCACTTGCATTCGCAGCAAACAATGTCTCTGCGTCCAAGGTGCGTACCTCTTCTCGAGGTTCGCAGATGGAGAATACGGTCTTGCGCTCCGGGATAGAGCTCAGGAGCTGTAAGATTCAAGGGCCCATAGCCTATCCAGGTCCAGGCCGACCGTGGCTGCCAATTGGCCTCCAGAGGAGCCTTCATGTTGGCAACGATTGTGACCGGATAGGATCCTGGACGCCGTTACCACGGAGTTTGGCGTGCAGAACAGTCGGTTTAAAGTGACTGCGCTCATAAAAGCGCCACAATGCGATTGCACTGAAGTGCTGCTGCGATAGCGAGACGAGGCAAAAGAAAGGGCAGATCCGGTTACTGCCGGTGGCGCGTCACCCTGCTCGACGACTAGCTCATATGATGGTGCAGTATAGTAGACCGATATGGATCTCAATCCAAAACGTTCATTGACGCGTAAAAATTTGTAATACGCAATGTCTTGTGATTTCCTACATGAGTAAATGGCCATCTGAGACGCAGCACTGCAGCACGGGACCAGATTTCGGTCAAAGTTATATCAGGAGATTTATTGTGGTTGTTTATGAGGCGTCGCACGCCTGTTTTTCATACAGGCGCCACGCGGTGGTCGGCTGTGACAATACATCCGATCGGAGTTAGAAGACGCGTTTAACGCGCAGCGGAGCCAGAAATCGCTGAGAACCTTTTCCTTCTACCCTCTAGTTGGCGCCGCGCGTCCTTGACAAGCCACATGTGGTCAAAAAAACACGAGAAAGATACTAGAGCGCTCGTCGGCGCTCTAGCGACTGTCCTTCCCCGCTCACTTGGCGTTGAGTACGAACATTCGTTCTCACTTGCATTATCCGCTCTGACAGCGGTTACAGTATCTTGAACATAGACACGTTTAGAGCGCTTTCACCGTCGCTGAAGGCGTCTGTTTCGCGAGTTCTGGCGGATCACGCAGCAACGATCAACAGAAACGCGCTAACCAACCGCCTGCCACCAGAGGTATTCTGCTACATCGGCCAGTTCCTGCCATTGCCCAGTCTGTACAACTGCACCCTAGTCTGCAAGCAATGGCGTGCCGTTCTCGATGCCGATACGCAGCTGTGGACATCGCTCGAAGTGCACCTGGACAATCACCCGACCCGTTGGAACGTTGTTTTGGACGTACTGCTCTCGCGCAGTCGAGGAAGGCCGGTGCATCTTATTCTTCGCACTGACTGCAGCGCGCACTCCTCCCATCTTAAAAAGTCCTTGGCGGTTGTTGCGTCGCACATGGACCACATCGTCGAGCTGACCATCGGAATCCCATGGGCCTCGCTGTCGCCCCTGGACACCCTGTCGAACGCTAAAGCACCGGAGCTAGACACGCTGCGGATAATTTGTGAGGGCACCTACAACGCGGGACATCATATCAAGGCCCTTCCCAAGAGGCTTTTTGCAGGACATGCGCCGCGTCTTCAAACGCTCTACGTCAAGGGCGCCATCGCCTCCCCTGAGGGAGTGGCCGCATTTTCCCAGGTGCGGTATCTCACGCATGACGTCTATCCGTCTAGGATGCCAGATTCTCTCATGCTCCGCGTGCTGCAGCACTTCAAAGTCCTGGAAAAGGTCGTTCTTCTCTCAGGGACCGCCCCAGGAACTCCTGCTCCCGTAATCCTGCCCGTTATCCCCTCTCTAAGGACGTTGCTTATTGCCGACATAGATAGCGGCGGTGGGACCACCAGCCTGAGACAGCACATCCCATCCGTGCCCGGTCTGAGGACGGTCATCTCCTACGGGTTACACGATGGCAACGTCACTCCACCCGGGCTTCTCTCTCTCTTGAGCGCCCATGGGCCTGTCAGAGAGCTCCGGATTCGCATCCGCGCATTTGGTCTATCCCCAAATCCCGTTCCGCATCCATTTTGCGCCATCATTCTCGACGACGTGCTCACCGCTGTCGACGTCAGTTCGAACGCCGTGATCGAGTGGCTCGCAGGGATTCATTCTGACAACACGCACCTAGACACGGTAAAGCTTCTAGAACTCCCCTTGCTGATGTCGCAAGTTCTTTCTCTTGCATGGGCTCGGCTGACATCGCTGCGCCATCTCGTCTTCTCCCTGGACTCGGTTTGGACAGGCATCATGTTGAACCGTCCGTGGACACCGCTTCCAGTGCAGTCGGCCATTCATCTCGACACTGTTAGCTTTGTGCTTCCTGTGGGACATCATTTTCTCGGGCTTGACGACGAGGGGTCTGCGGTGCGAGTTGCGCTGGAGGACAACATTATCTCGATCACCGAGGCTCTGGCCGCTGCGACAACACACTGCGTTCGCAAACTCGTTCTTGCCGGCTTACCAGCGCCCAAGCGTTATCCAGTCCATTTCTCCACAGTCGTCGATGAGGTGCTACTAGAGCCTCCAGTTGCCGGCATTCCTCTTTACGAGCCGTGGTACTGGAGCTTTCCCAAGCATACGTATCTACACGTGTGATGAGTCAGGTTAAACGTTCTTGCCTTGCTTTCTATCTTGAGGGAGCTGCCAGTGGCGTTTTTTTTTTCACTACTCTAGGTTGTTCCCATAATACAGCAGCATCAACAACGTCAGTGTCCAGGTCATTGATATGATTTCATTGAGGGCCGAATCCGTGCACGAAGACATCTAAGAGCCCGAGTCACATAAATACCGATACAGGAGACGAAATCTACGATGTATCACCGGTAATCAAATGTAGACACGAGCCATGTTGTCGGATAGAAAGGGACATCGATACTGCGGATGCGCCCGCCGACTGCTCGGTGGTTGGGATAGCCCAACCCACCGGACGCGCCGCCCAGAAGGAGCGCCATGCGGCCGAGATTCGAGTTGCCGGACACGATGAACGCATCGGCGTAGCGACTGTAGACGATCAGCTCGGAGATGAGCTGCCGCGTCATGGCGAGCCGTAGGTCGAGTGACGCCTCCTCCAGCTGCTTCTGCTCCCACCGTCGAGCGAGCGTGGGAGCCGTGCTCACGTTGAATATACGCTGATACTCTTCTTGCTGTGCCGCGGTGAGCTCGTATGAGGGCGTAAGAATGATGTCAAACTCGTGCTCCGTGTCCAGAGCCTCGAGCTGCTCGACGACGCCTGTCTCGGCGGTCATAACGACGAGGAGCGGCTTCGGAGATTCCTTCGTACGTGCTGGCCAAGGCTGAGGGGTCGTAGCTGCGTTGTACAGTCGAGCATGCGCAAGCTGTGCCGCGCGGAGATAGACGTTCATATCATCACTGAAAGTGTACTATGAGCATTCGACCAGTTCTAGGCGCGCGGAAACCGATCACGCACTACTTCATATGAGACCCGCACATGAGCATGTCGCTCAGCTCTGAGACCTTATCTCCAAGCCGGATCTGCAGCCTGTAATGCGTTGAGAGACACGCATATTCACGGCCGAGCAGGTCACGCACGCAATGACGGGTCGGCGCGTTGTGATGTCCGACTCCTCTAACCCAAGCCGCGTCGCAAGCCTCGAAATCTGCGCCTGCATCTTCGGCGTCGGGATCCACTGTCTGTCCAGCACCGCAGCCTGCGCGAGGAACGCGGTCTCCTCCCCCTCCGGCACGCTCTCGCCGTACGGCAGGGTGAGGTGGTCGGAGTCCATCGCCCACAGCTTCGCTTTCTGGACAAACTTCTGTGTCTTCGTCTTGTCGAGTTGCTTCACCTGGATAAGCGTCTCCAGGCGCAGAAGTTGTTGGAAGTCGCGTGTGAGCCGTAGCCGCGTATGGGTGTCCCACCCGTCCGTGCCGAAGTCGACGTACGAGTCGCTGTTCAAGACGTCCTCGGGCACCGCGCAGTCGTAGTTGATGGGCAGGAAGAAGTTGCTCAGGTCGCCGTAGATCCAGTCCTTGGAGTCCGGAACCACCGTCCAGCCCATGGCGGACGACAGCGCTGCCGCTCTCAGCTACACCAAGTAAGCGATTGTGAGAAGACAGCGGACAGAGCGACTGGGGAGCAGTGGGACGCACATAAACGCCGTACTCGGAGCCGAGGCCCGTATAGCTCTGAAAGTGGCGGACCATAAGTTTGGAGCAGTGGGAGGGCGATGCGGATGAGAGTAGGAGCGTTTTAGAGTGCACGGTGAATGCGATGAGCCCGGTAGCGCAGAGCACAACGACAGCGACCAAGGCTCGAGATATCGTCCTCCTCTTTAGCCGTAGTGCGTTTGCAGATAAACTATCTGCAAAGCCCAACTGATGAACCTGGCCAATAAGAGGCTCGTGTACGTCGTCCGCGGAGTCGCCAGAGTCGGGGACGTGACGCTCGTCGCGGTACTTGGGAAACATGGCGGACAAGCAGGTAGTTCTGCGCGATGATCAGCGTGTCGAAAAAGCCTTTGACTTTTCATATTGGGGCTTAGCCAGTGGGGCGGGCTGCGAGGGTGGTCCGTTTCAGTAAAACTGCGGTTATTGGCGCTTCGCCAAGTTTGCCGGTTAACTGCGGGAAGATCTCAAACCCTCGGATCTACACCGCCAAACGAAGCCCGGACATCAGACACAGAACCTACCGCCGATCTCGATGTTGGAACGTCGCAGGCAGGCCGATGGGATAATCGATGTTCGCAGGTCCTTTTGCTCAAATCGAGTCTCTGCTATCGGCCAACCTGTCAGTGTCATGTCGCTGCCGATGACGACGTCAGACTGGCGTCTTTGCTCCCGGCCTTCGTTGACGTCGTGCTCGTGTCCGAACAAGCTGACAGCCTGGGACTCTGGGACATCCGCACTTAGTGTCTCAGCGCCAGCAAACTGGATATTTCGAATTGTAGGTAGATCGAGCTATTGCTGTCTTTCCGTCTTACCCGTCGGTCGGGCATTATGGTCTTCGCGGGACCGACGCTCCTGCATGCCACTGCTCATACTCGGGCCCGAGATTAGCGACAAGCTGACTGATCACCGGTTGGAAATGAAGCGCAAGCTGTGTCGCTCACCGTAGAGCATTCTCCATGTTCAATAAAACACCTTGCAGATCAAGGATCCCCGCGGTAACTGAGATCGCCACCCTCGCAGCAGATGTCGTGCACGGATCTGGCGTCAAGCACGGCCTACTTTACAATGTACATAATCGTGCATCAGAATGTGTGCATGCTCTAAGAAAGGAGTACCGACAAGAATAGCATACAGTAATGCATGCGCAGCTCGGCCCAATTGGGTGACTCCTGAACTGCCCAATAAACCGAAAAAAGCTCCGCGTACTTGTCACCAAAGCAGCTGCTGCATACGAGCCGCCTGGGCCTCGCACCGCGCGAGAAGCCAATCCGCAGTCAGCACGGCGATCTGCACGTCGCGCTCGGCAAGCAGCCGGCCCTGGTCGACCAAGCGGATGCATGCATCGTGCAGCGCGGCGGAGTGGGCGTCCAGCTCCGCATCGCACACGATCAGGGCGCGTTGCGTATCGGCCAGCTCAGCTTGGGTCGTGGAGAGCTCAGTGTGGGCGTGCGAGAGCTCAGTTTTGGCTGTGGAGAGCTCGGCTTTGGCTGCACAGAGCTTGCTTTGAGTCGCCGTCAATTCATCCAGGGTCATCGTGAGCTATCGGAAAGGTGCAGTCAGATGCGCAGTCTTGTAGCAATCGGCAGGTTGAAGGGAAACACGCTCACCTGGCGAGATGCATGCTGCGACTTGCGGCGCTCTTCGGCGACGACCTGGGCGCTGCGAGTCAGCCAACGGCCGTCAGCACAAAAAGGTTGACATACCTGCTTGTAGTGGCGAAGGTTAGCGTGCACCGACACCACGACAGCGACGACAGTGACCAATTCATCTTCGCGAGCGCCGTGGGCATCGCTCACTCGAGGGGCGACGCAAAGCCGTTCCAGCTCTGACCGCGCAGCATCTCTTTGGGACTGTGCAGCATCCCGTTCCTGTCACAAGCAAGGGAGAAAATGAAAACTGTCAGACCCAGAAACGAACAAAGGAACGGACGCGCGCACGAACCTCCAACGCAGCCTCCAAATCCGTCCTCGCACGCCGCGCATCGCGCTCAGCGCGCTCCACACCCACCTCGAGCTGCGCAATGCACTCATGCGCCGCAGCCAGCTCCACGTCCGAATCCGCGTCCAAATCTTGCTCCGCCAGTTGCCCCGCGAGTTGAGCAGCGTGAAAGACGGCGTCTGAGTCGGACAGGGCGTGCGCGTCCCCGACCCACTTCATCGAGCGCTGCCGCGTCCGGCTCGTGGTCTCGACCCCGCCCGCGCTCAACCACGCAGAGCCCGTAACCGCCCCTAGCTGCTCCGCCGGCGCGGGCTCAGATGGCCGCAGCGCCAGCGCCAGCGCCGCGCGTGTCAGCTCCGCGTGCAAGGCATCGCGCTGCTCGCGCACACCATCCATTTCCGCACGCATAGCGTCCCGCTCCACGCGCACCGCGCCAAGCTCGACATCCACCTCGGCGCGAGCGTCCGCGATCTGCTCAGCGCGGTCCCAGGCGCGCACGAGCGCAGCCTCCGTGCGCGCCAGCGCCTCTGCCTGCGAGGCCAGCTCGGCCTCAAGCTCCGCGACACGAGCATGCAGCACCGGCGCGTCCGAATCCATCTGTGCGAGGGGCGTGACCGCGTCATCCGTCCCCGCCAGCGCTGCCGAGTCCGTCGAGTCGAGCGCAGCCTCAATGTCGGTAATGTGGGTCCGCACCGAGTCCAGAGGAGGACGTTTGTCGAAGACGAGGGACGTAGCGTCCGCTGGTGCTGGTCCTCGAGTATTTGCAATTGCGGATGGGCTCTCTGCATCCGCCCAGACCACCCTGGACGAGGGCACGCTGCATATCTCGACATGGCGCATGTGTGTACGAGGAACAGCGCCCTCGTGCTGCATAGGTCCAAAAGCACCGGCGCTGGGAAGGCGCGGGCGTGGCGTGAGCGGCTCGTCATCTTCGAATTCGGAGGCCATCGGCGGCGCGACGTTCAGCAAGTCGAGCTGGAGCGAGCGCGGCCGCTGCCTGTTGTGGCGTTGCGCCGGCACTGGAGAGGGCGCGTCAGACGTAACGCCAATGGGTAGCAGGGTAGCGGGAGATTGAAGCAGCAGCAGCGCCGGTGTTGCCGTCGTGGCATCTTGTGAAGCGGTACCCAGCACGTCATCGAGCGTCGCTCTGGAAGGCGAACCAGACGACGTGCCGCTTCCGTTGGTGTGGCTCATCGTGCCATTCTCGAGTCCTGACGCGTTATTCATCGACGCCTCGAGCACACCTGACCGCGGTCGTTCCGTGCGCAGTTCATCGACGGCCGGTGCGACCGAGAACGTCACGCGGCGCGCAGGCTTCGGGTTGGCGGGACTTAAGACGACGCTGCTGCGCAACAGCCGCAGCTTCGTCGTCGGGCGCTCGGGCGATGCATCAGGCGAGGGCCACGGCGCGCGTGCATGAGGGCCGTCGTTAACCAGCGGGGTAGAGTGCGCAGCTGCTGCAGACGCCGGTCGTTTGGGATGCGCAGCCGGGCTCGGACTCGGACTCCTGCTGGCGTTGGACGCGGCCTGCACGGCGAGCAGCTCCGACAAATCTGAGTTGGCCGCGCGCAGGCGCGCGCGCACGAGGTCCAGCTGCGCGGCGGTGTCTTCGTGCGCGTCGAACGCCGCCTGGAGGATCGCGCGCGCAAGACTGACGCGCGTGGCGTCTGCGTGCAAATCCGCGAAGAAAACGGCGAGCTCGTCGAGGAGGACATCTACGCGCGTGCTCAGAGTTAGTATAGCATCGATGCAGCTTCAAGGGGTATTTTCTGCGTACCACTTTCGCCGTCGCGGTCGGATAAAGGGGTGCCTGTCATCTTGGAACTAGACAACCAAAATCAGGACTTGCTGGCTGCCATACTGCAGCGAGGACGTACAGCGCCTACGAAGGATAGCCGTTGAAGCCAGTGCCGCGGTGGAAGTCCAGGGTCAAGCGTCCATGTCGCGGTGCGACGAAGACCTGTGGGCCGGAAGAACTCCTAAACGCGGTCGAGGCGAGTCCATAGTTCGACAGGAGGTAGCGATCATTTCGCGCGGCGAGTGCAGCTTAAGCGCAAACCGCAGTCCAGAGCAGCAATGTAGAAAACCAGATTCGTCGGCTATGAGAAGATAGTTACGGCGCGGACCCGCAGGAAGGATACACAGTGAATCGGTATAATCCCAGGAGAACCTCATAGCACGATAATGCGAACTGGTGGGATAGTGCGCATGATCACCAGTGTCGAGCGATGATCCTGGTTCAGGGGTGCAGTAGCATTGTTGGTCGATACGTCCGAGAAATAGACTGCGCTGCGCGCAGAAAGGTAGATTAGACATATTCAATGGCAAATATGAGCAGTGCAATTCTGCTGCACGTGACGGCTATGGATGGTAGAGCGGAGGCAAGAGTCGGGAACGGTTTCAAACACCGACTCAACAGCTTGTATCTCGACGATCTGCCTGTCCTTTTGTGGACCTGGAGCGATAAAATCCCATACATAGCATTGTGTACAGCGTATCCCATAGTAATGCGTGAATAAAAATAGTAGATTCCAATGCTACAAGTGCATAGCGTTGTCCTCGCCCATTTCCCAATACCACTGTTCGCAGCCTGGTCTGCGATCAGCTGGAGGATCAGGCTCAATGACGACCTCGTCCACATATGCCTTGACCTCGTCTTCAGAGAGCGCCAGAGCGGGGAAGCCGAGCAGCACGAGCCGGCGGATGCGGCCTGTGGTAGCGTTGCACAGCGCGGTCAAGACGCGCAGTACGACGTCGTGCCATGTGGCCGTGTCCATCAACCTTGGAGCGTGCGCGGCGCCGACAAAGCTGAGCGTGTCCAACGTGATGGGCGGCTCATGGGGCGCGAGGATCGTGGGCAGAAGGTTCTCCCAGTGACCATCGGTGTACAGCGTGAGGCGGCGCAGCGCCCTCAGCTGCGGCCACATAAGCATGAACAGGTCGCCCAGCGGGAGCGGTAGCGCGAGCCGCTCGAGGCCCCCAAGATACACGCTGTCGGAGTGGGCGTTAGAGAGGACGTCGTTCAGCAGGACGACGCTGACGTCCACGTCGACGAGCGTGCCATTCACGCTGATCGTGCACAACGGCGACTCGCGCTGCGGGTGCGAGTAGAGCCCACACGGCCGGATGCGCATGTCGAGTTCCTTGAAGGCCTCGCCTTTACTAAAATGGGATACCAGTCTGCTGGGCGCCACCGCCGTGTGATTGCCGTAGGAGAGGACGGTTGTCGGCACGGAGTCAAAGTGCTCTAGTAGCGCTTCTGTCCCGCCGTCATGCATGTCGGCTAGAAGAAGCGTTTTGACCGTTGGTACATAGTGCGCGGGCACTGGAGCAGGGTCGGCGATTGCTCCGGTCAGAAGCACAAGCCGTTCCAAAGCCTTGCAATGCTCCAGAGAGTTAATAATGGAAGAGACGAGCGCCAACGCGGGATAATGGTCGTATGTGATAGATCTGAGGCGCGAGAGACCTACGCCTCCGGCAGGACTTACAATGGCGCCTTTGGCATAGAGCGTATGAAGGCGCGGAGCATGTCCGGCGAACAGCCCTTCCGGTAGGTTTCTGATCAAGCGGTCCGCGGTCCCGTCCACAGCAATGATTCGGAAAGTCTCCAACACGGGCGCGGCGACCGTCGAAAGCACGCTACAACATAGACCAATAGCCGAAGAAGGAAGCGCGATGGACAGCTCGACGATATGGTCCATATGCGCACAGACGAGCTTCAGACACTCCTGGAAGTGGAACGCATGCGAGGTACACTGGAAGAGCACCTGGAGCCGAAGGGGGAATTTCCGACTTCTTGCAAGTAGCGGCGCTAACAGCCTCGTCCACCACGGAGGGTAGTCGTTCAGATGCACCTCGATGTGAGACCATAGACGAGTATCCCGGTCAAAGGTGTCGTGCCATTTCCTGCAGACGGCTCTAGCGCGACCGAGGCTAGGTAATGGAAGGTTGTGCGCGATCTCGCAGAGCAGCTCCGCCGGCAGTCGGTTAATAGGCGCCATTGTGTTGATCGATGCTGCCAGTTCTGAAAGCGCCCTATGTACAGAGTCCTGAAAGGTCGCCGCAAACGCCCCGAATGTGCTCGCATCCAGGCGGCTGCACGTCAAAGTTTGGAAATGAGAGCTTTCGGCGTTACTGTAACGAAAGATACATACACTGCATGAGGTTCAAGTCCGCGCGCAACATCGTAGGCAATTGATTTCACAAATGCCTGCGTCCTCGAGTCATGGCCAGCCGTCCACATTAGAGGTAAGGGTCCCAGAGCGAGGATCCCGCGCGGCACACGTGACGGAAGGACGGCAACATGCACAAGCCCTTTTGAAGTCCGCTCCCGGTTTTCGGACCGCAACCACCTCCTCAGTACGAACTTACGTAACTTGGACCTTCCGCACGTGGCGCTCAAAGCCGGCTCAAAGTGACATGCTCTGCACCAGCTCTGTTACAGTAAGGGTCTTGGGTCGACTAGCTGTTGTGCATCCGGAGCCGAGAATGTCCTATCAGGTCCCGAAATAGGGCGACTTGCAGCCGCCTGGCCGAGGTAAAGTGAGGTACATGGCCAGGATATGCTTGGGCATCTCACCAACTATCCCAGGTATTAAGCTAGCTTCGGTTCAACTCGCTTCTCAATGGCAATGCCTGCACCGCCTGTCGTTTGAGCAGCGAGCCGACCCCGCTTGTCAACTTGAAGCAACGCACCCGTTCCGCACAGGTGACCTGGACTGTTTATTTAAGCGTCACCATCACCACTCCCGCTGGCTGCCCCCCGCCATCAACTCTGTCCGGGTCCACCGTGGCAATGGCGCCCGACGCGGAGGCCCTCGTCCAGCGGCTGCACGAGCCCGGGACGCAGATTGCGCAGGGCGCATACTTCACCCTTGTGATCACCGGGGGGCTTATTCTTCTTCCACTCGTCCTGGTGACATTCGCGGTATCGAAGATTCCAGCACGCAATGCGGCGCTCGTTAATTTTCTCCTCGCGCTCGTCGTCTTCGCTTTCGGAGTCGCCCTTCTGTGCGTTTCTTATTCCTGGCAATCTAGGCGCGGCGCCGACACTGACAAAAAAGGATATGGCAAGTCCGCTATCTGGGCAGCTGCTCAACCCCACACCCGCACGGAGCCTTTGCTTCTTCCAGCTAGGACTGATGCAAGGCGGGCTCACGATGTACGTGAATCTGTCTGCCGCATACGCTCCCAAGGCTCATACAGCATAGGGCCGCGGCTGCCGCGGTGACTATAGTCATACATGTGCGTCGGCACGGTGACAACACGCCTAACCTCGTCTGACCGATACAGCTTGCCGTGACATTGCCTAGCAAGCAGGGGACTCCCAGGCCACTGCCTCAACTACTGCGGGTAGCAGTGAGTGGTCTTCGTCCCGCGATCAGCGACACTGACGGTACCGAGATGTCTTCGTTGCCCGGCGCTGCTTTCGTTATCTACATTCTCGCCCAGGCAGAGGTCCGTTGTCACACTCCTGGAGCGGGTACCCGATCCAATGATGCGGTAAACAGGCGGCATTATCGTTGGGGGATGAACTCCTGCTTGACCGCGGGGCCTTGGTTTGTCGATTTGCCGACGGCAGCCCATTCTTCTTGTGAGAGCATCGCCACAGCTGAATCATACCTCGTTTTTGACCAAGTCCTCCTAGCAAGAAGGGGCCTTTGGTAATTATGCTGGTAGCTTACGCCGTAGCTATTGTGGCCAGTGGTAAGCACTGCCGCTACGAAACTTTGATCGTGCAGTTATTGAAGATTCTGCATCACTGCAGTCTATCTCGTTGTGCGCATTAAGGATGCGTTCAAGCTCGTCGGGATCAGTGCCTGGCGCCAACTCATGAGCGACGCCTCCCCGCATAACGCGTGGATGGTCCTGCTTCTGCGACTCTGCTTATTCCAGATCGTCATTACCTTCACGGTGATGTGCGTTACTTTTCCCTCCGCACCGCGCAGCGCCAACTAATCGACGTGACCGCGTCTCAGCATTGTGTGAGTCCCGGTGCAGGCCGTCGTACCTTCCAACCGGTGTTGCTCATTTCCTGGACACATTGCAGCGCCATAGACGAGCTTGCCCCGAGTCCTACATCGCACTTTCTGGCCGTTGGAGCCGGGGGTATAGGTCGGCGCAGAGAAATCATTCATGCCGTCGTATAATCTCACTGACGACGAATTTAGTACCCCTAGTGACCTTTCTTATCTTCGGCACTGTCTCGGTTTGTCAAATTCCTGATCTTCAAGTTCATGCATTTGATAAATTTTCCGTAGGGCTTGAGGAGAACCTGGTACCTCTGGTTGTGCCGCATCCCCCCAATCTTGCGCATCACACAGCCTGCTGCATCGTTGAAAGATAAACCCCCGAGTTCAGACAGCAAGCCACCAGAGAAGCCGTTGCCCGAGCCGCCTCATGATCAGAATGATTCATAGATCTCTGCAAACCAACGGGTTTGGTTCGAAGGCTTTTTCGTTTGTACGTCCGTGGCCGATGTATTCGTAGTTTCCTCTCTCTCAATTTGTAGATTACTGCGAGCTTCCTACGGACAGTGCGAAGCATCGCTCCTTCTGGTACAGCAGGCGCTTCCCTCTAATCTGCAGGCACGCAAAGGTGCCACCGGGCCTCAGGCGCTCAGGGTATCACCACATATGCAGAAGCCGCTCACTGTCAGTCCACGTTGAAGCGTTCCCTGCGTCTCCGTCTGGTGCAGCCTGCTGACGTGGGATTTGGAGGCTAGCGCTTATCGGTCGGGAGTTGGCGTGGACGTTGATCGGGGGTGCATTGCGTAAAATCCTGCAAACACGGTGTGCTTCTCCCTCGGCATCGTGAAGTCAATCCTGTACTCACTGACTGGTACGCCTGTCCATTGCCGCACTGGGTGGCCGAACCAAGTCGTGTTATCATGCTCCCAAAGTGGCAACAGCACGTGAGAATCCGCGCAAATCCCCGTGACGAATTGGAATCCTCGATTCGAATCTGAGATTGCCGAGAGCGGATCACAGGCCCTGATCCCGACGGACCTCGGATTTCCGACGGCCATTCCTTCTCCTCCGACGCTTTGCACCAGACCGCCAGGATGCCAGCAGTCGCGCCGCCAGCAACTGTACTAGTCACAGGCGAGTCGCCGCAGCACATCCCGCCGCAACACGTAGCTGACGCGCGATGGCAAGGCGCCAACGGCTTTGTGGGCTCGTGGATCGTCCGGCGCCTGCTGGACGCGGGATTCAGCGTGCACGGCGCCGTGCGGAGCGCGCCCAAGGGCGACGAGCTGCTGCGTCTCTTTGCGCGCGAACGGGACGAAGGCCGCTTCCGCATCGTCGTCGTGCCCGACATCTGCGCGGTACGTTGGCAATTCATGAACGAGCCGGACCGCGGGCGGGCTGATGTCGAGAGGGGCAGGTTGGCGCGTTCGACGAGGCCGTCCGGTTCGTCATCTCTTATTTCTCGCCTGTTCATGCAATGAACTGAACTCGCGCAAGATATGTGGACGCTATCGTGCATACAGCTTCGCCGAATGTGCCGAGGTCGCCGGAGAACGACCCGTCTTGTGCGTCGTCGTGATTCCATTAGGCCCTAGAAGACGAATTTTTCAAATGTCTTATTGCTGATGGGTTCCAGACGTGATAACGCCGGCCGTTCAGGGCACGCTGGGTATAATGCGGAGCGCACACGCTCACGGGTACGCATTGCACTGAAGCCCATTGCATTCTGCGCTCACAATCACACACCGTTAGGCATCGAATACGGCGCATCGTGTTCACTGGGACGGGCGGGACGGTCCTGCAGCCGCACCCGGAGAATCCACATTACGTCTACTCGGCCGTACGTCCGGGCCTTCGACGCTGCTTCGCAACATTCTGATGTCCTTCCTCAGGACGAATACAACGAGCACGCCATCGAGTTCGTCGAGCGCGAGGGCCGGAAGGCGCCGTTCGTCATGCAGTACTACGCCGCCAAGACGCGCGCGGACAAGGCGGTGTGGGCGTTCATCCGCGAGCACCGGCCGCGGTTCGACGCCGTCATCCTGCTGCCGCCCGCCGTAATCGGTGTAAGCACGTTTTCGCGGACGATGCTGATCTCTGCTGGCTGATTGTGTATTTCATAAGCCCGAGTTGCTGCCGAAACGCAGGATCGAGGAGCTGAACGAGAGTAATGTGCGGCTGTACAGGCGTTTCACTCACCCGCCTCCCGCGCACAAGCTGGGAGGCGACGCCTTCCCGTGGATCGACGTCCGGTGCGCATCTCTACCTCTCCTGGCCTCACATCTATACCCGACCGACGCTTACGCTCGCAGGCCGACCGCCGACACGCACGTCCAAGCCCTGCTGCGGCCCGAAGTGTCCAACCGGCGCCTCGCAGTGCAGAACGCCAGCACGACGAACCAGGAGTACTGTAAGACAGCCCTTCCCGCCCCGCCCTCGCATTTACTGTTCTGATTCGGGCGCATCGCATCGTAGACGACGCATACCACTCCCTCCACCCGCCGCCGCTGCCATTCGCCGTGCCGTGCGGCACGCCCGGCGTGCGCCCTGCGCGCCCGCTCGTCCGCACGCGCGACGACTCGGGCGTGCTCGGCGTCCGGCTGACGACGCTCCCCGAGAGCATCCGGGATACGCTCGCGTATATGGTCGACGCGGGAATGGTCGCTTCTCGGTGAGCACGTTGCAATACCTTTGTGCACGTCTTCTGATCAGTGTTCCAAGGCACCCGTGTAAACTGTAATTCAACGTTTGATGCGACTTGATCATACTGTTACAGAGATCAAGTTCAATGTAAAGATAGTTTTGATGTACATACAGTTTTGGCTGTCTTGCTATAATTTGCGTCGAATTCCATTCATGGTCAGATGCGCAAGACTATACCAGCGATACGCAGAGTCCAGCCTCGGAACCCCACGCTCTCTCAGGTCCATGGGCAGATCCGCGTGCGTCCGATTGCAGTGGTTTCTGTAACTGAAAGGAGAACTCGTCAGGCATACTCTACAGAACTTGGCAGCCCGCGATATGTAGCAACACTCCGAATCAACACTGGGCTCGTGCTGTGGAATCCGACTGGTAAAGGAGACATAATGACACGAAGATCTGGAGCTTCGCCTGCGCGTTACACGTGTAGAATAGAGCAGCGAGGTCAGAGGCTGCCAATGTCGTCTGCATCGTGGAGTCCGGACTCAGCACTGGGCCTGGCAGAATCAAGCTCCTCCATCCGCATCCGCTCACAGTACAGTATGTACGCAAGAAAAGGCGCGTTACGCGCAGCACTTCCAACGCGCGTCATGATCCAGTCAAACCTCAGCAGTACAGTACGCGAGCCGCAAGGGAGAACGGACAAGGGGCAGATGCGACTTGAAGATCAGGCTACGCTGTAGACAGAGACTAAGACCGACTCGCAGAGTCAGAAACAACTCCGAGCCGGCGCCAGGAGACGGATTCACTGCGCAGTGCGAAGAACGGGCGCTACTAGTACGGTTGGCAGCACTGTCAGAAGCAGGAGCGTAAGCACGAATGGATATTCCAATTCCAGACTGAGAGAGAGAGATTGCGCAGGCCATGACGGTGGGTCTGTAACAGTCACTGGATGCCCGGCGCGCGAGTGCACGTGGCCGAGTTTGGCCGGAGCGGACCGACAGAGAACAGAGCAGGAATGTGAACGCAGTAGCAAGAGCCTGGCTCCTTTGAAGACGCCGCCCAGAGACGAGGTGTACAGGGGCCTGGGGCTCTACGTTCGGGAAACTGAGCGCGCGCGTCTGCAGGGTAGTGACCTTAGTGTTGTGGGAAGGAAGAGAGAGGCGGTGGAAACGGGGTTTAAAGTCCGATCACTTGAAGCTGCCAGCGCGACTTTAAGTTGCCACAAAGAAGTCTTGAGTATGAATACTGTCGGAAATTGGGAGGATTCATTTTTTTTCATTGTTCCTGGCGGTAAATGGCCGATAAGGTACTCTGAGAGTGTACATTCGTCCACACAGTTTTGGGCGAACCTGTAGAGGCCCCCGGCTTATGCCATCTGAGCATTCATCCTGGAAGCCGCCCATGTGTGGAGTACAGAAATCGCCGATACCGGCGCCAAATGTGGAGTTTTGGATGAAACATCGGCTCTTTCCGAATGCCGCCGATAAGTCCGGAGGCTCTCAGGCTGCTAGCAATGACTTCCTGCTAGTTTAAGCTGCATGAATGTGCATTTAAACTTGTGAATTTAAAGAATCTATAGATGCTGAGCCTATTATTTCTCAAAAGTTTGACTCTCCATTATGTTTTTCTTGTCGTGAGAGAAGACTCGTTGCCCAAACTGGGTTGATGGTGTGGAGTTTTGGATGAGACATTACACCCAGTTGGGTCCACATGTGTGGAGTTTTGGATGGGACATTAAGCCTCAAAAGTTCCCTCATGTGTGGAGCTTTGGATGAATGCTCTATAGGAATAAGCCGGGGGCCTACCTGTAGCTGAGAGTACTGGCCGAAGCTACTGTGGAGAATATACTCGACTGCACACATGTGCTTCGCAATGAAATAGATATCTCATGAGAACGGTGGTACTAGACGAGTCAATTCTCTCAAAGTTCGGGGAGGTGTGGACCGATTTCCCCAGACTCGTTTACTGCGAGTCCTTGATCTCTCTCTCAACCCGCAAGCAGGAATCTCACCCACCTTTCCTGCACGTTGGCTCGGCAGACGGGAGCAATTCGGTCAGCTGACCGCACTGACCCCGCTCCGCTGCTTCGAATTCGTCATGCGTCCAGTCACCAGTTGGCTCCAAAGTGGAATGCAAAGTCCGCCCGTCCCTGCTTGAACCTGCATCCCAAGACTCAAGTTAGCCCAACACCAACTAGCACATACTATCGTGAGTGCTCTCCCGTCCAGCGTCCGTCGCAATCCCTCTATTGCATTCCTTGCGTCGTTGCTTCCCCGCCGCTCCCCAGTCGCTAACGCCCGTTGCCAGATTCTGATGTCGGCCCTCCGCAACCTGTACCGGCAATGGCGGCAGCACTGGTTCGCGCTGGAGGCGATCCCGCTGTACACCATCCTCGGCTTTGCCGGCGCCGGCAGCGCGTGGTACCTCACGCATCTCGCCTCGCGGCCCGAAGGTGCGTCGCGCACGCCCCGTGCTTCCCAGTCCAGCCTACACCCCGCGTGGATGTCGGTGCCACCCCCGCACGCTGATGTCGCTGCTGCCCCGCACGCTGATGTCGCTGACGCTCCATCCGCTCTACAGTGCTCTGGGCGCGCAAGGCGAACCCGACGCCGTGGAACAGCGTGAAGCCGGACGAGACGACCAAGCTGTGGCATGGCGAGCGGCCGTTCGAGAAGACGTGCGTTCTCCTCCCATTCATTCCCCTTCCATTACCCTCTCTTGTATCCATTCCCGACTGACGCCCCGCTCGCGCGCAGGTGGAAGCGCGAGAAGCTCTAAGCTCTACCATCTTGAGTCCCTTGTGCTGTGTACGATAGACTGCCTGCTTGCTCACTTGAATGTACCACCTCGTTGTCGTTATCTCGTCGATGGCGCCCCCTGAATCTGATGGACGACCCCGCATTGCGGTGCCCGTTCGGAGCGTTCCTGACAGTGATCGGCTTTGCGACCTTGACGACGACCAGTGACCAGCACGTACCAGTTGCTGAGGACATCCATCCTCGACCTGTACGGCGCTCCAGGCCGCCCTTGTCTGATGAATCTCAGTACAGTAGCACGGCACGGACCAACCTGCCCGGCGTCGTCGGAGCTTGGCCGACTTTCTGTTGACGACGGACGACCAGCGAGCGTCGAGCGAGCGCCGACCGTCGCCTCTGCCTGAACTCTAAGGCTTCGCTTGCCGTCGACACCAGCGCTGCCGGCGCCGGCGACCACGATGGCCGGTTATAATTATCAATCTGCGGCACACACAGCTAACCCCCGACAGCCGAACTTTGTCATTCGCCCTCCAACGTTGACGATGCCCGCTCCAGTGCTGGCGCTGGCGCTGCGCACGGCGCTTGTGCTGCTCACGTCGCTCAGCCTGCACGTGACGTGCACGCCGCCGCACCCGCCGCCGCCGCCCGGCGCGCGGTACGAGCCGCAGGACGTGACGGACCGCGCGTTCGTCGCCACCGCCGTCGTCGTCAAGGTGCGTCCATCGCCTTACCCCCTCCACGCCCGTCGTGCCTATACCCAGCGCTCAAGCTCAAGGCTGACAGCACCCGACCTGGCTCGCGCAGGTGCTCCTCTGGGCCGCCGCGGCGGCCGAGCTCCGGCTCGCGTACACCCACCCGGCCGTCCGGCCCAACCTCGGCGTCGACGCCGTCATGCTGGCCGGCTGCGCGGCCGCCGTGCTGGGCGGCTGGACGCGCGCAAGATGCTACCGGCTGCTGGGGAGACGGTTCACGTTCGAGCTCGCCACGCACGGTGCGGGCGACGAGAAACCCGCCAACCCGGGCCTGGACGACGAGCGCCCGAACGGCGACCAGACGACGCCGCGCGATGCTAATGTGGATGCGGCCAGCCAGCTGGTGACGAGCGGGCCGTACGCGGTGGTACGGCACCCGTCGTACAGCGGCGCGTGTCTGGCATTCTACGGCGCCGTCGCCGTCCTCCTCGCCCCGCGCAGCGCGACGCGGCTCAGTGGCGGCCCGGGCACGGTGCGTCTTGACTTTTGCTTCAGTTTAGTTGAGTTGGTGCGCTTCTGCGAGGGGCTGCGTCTCTTGGCGCTCGCTTGAAGACGCTGCTCCTCGCCGCGCTAGAAAGTGCCTTCACCGTCGTCTCCTCACCACCGTCACCTCGTCCCTCCCCTTCCTCCTGCTCCTCCCCTTCCTCCCGCTGCCAACCTTCCCCTCCTCCCCTCCCGCTCCCCGCCACCCATCCACTAACGCACCCCCTCTCCGCACAGCCGATCCTCGCCCTCCTCGCGCTGCTCGCCCTCGCCCCGCTGCGCACGCTCCCGCACCGCATCGCGCGCGAGGAGCGCATGCTCGCGTCCGAGTTCACGGACGCGTGGGCGCGCTATGCGGCCCGCGTGCGGTGGAGGCTGTGGCCGGGGGTGTACTGAATGCTGCGGGCGCGTCGGGTGTGCTGAAGCTCGGGTATGCTGCGCCGCGCCCAAGTCGAGCGTCCGGGTGAACTGCTGGCGTACGGTCATGCGACTCGTAGTAACTTAGTACTGCGAGGGTCGGGAATAAGACAGTACTAGTAAACTCTCAAGTTCATAAATTATACCGGGCATACTGTAATTAAATAGGAGCACATACGATGCAGCCTGTCGAACGAAATACGGCGCCTGTGAGACTAGCGTTACATGCAAGCACTTAGGAGCATTTGATGGCCGTTCCCATAGATTAGTGGTTAGATCGGAACGTTGTGGCCGCAGACACATCCGTTCAAACGCGTGTTCGAATCACGCTGGGAACACTGAAAGAATTTTGAATCTCGTTTTGTCCTTCTTTTTCGCTGCAATGCGAGAGGTCGACTCGGCTGCATGCGTCAGTCCCATTTGTTGTACATGTGGTAGTTCACAGTATATATCTCCCCCGATGTTTCGTTCTTTCGTGAGGCAGCCAGCCGACCAGATATGCCATCTTGATAGCAAGTCGGTCAATTCCTCTGCTGATGCGACCCCGACGCTTTCGCTCAACTGATTGCCGCGAACACCTGCAGAAGATGACCTCCGCCTCGCTACGATGGTCTACTCTGTCTTCGGTGCCAGTACGTCCCATACGCTTCTCACGTTCTGTGCCCATCTCATACGCCTCTGGTAGGTCGCGGGGTCGGCTACATCCTCGCAGGCCCGATCCCCAGCGTGCTGCTGTCGCACAGCAGCAGGCTGCATTACGGTGCCAGTAACTACGTACGCTCTATTTGCACGCGGCGGGCGCTCGTGCTCGTTCCTCCACATACTGGGCGCGCTGACGGCAAGCACTGGCAGGGTCCGTTAATTCTGTTCACGGGCGTGACGATGCTCGCCGCGACTTGCTCGTTCTTCGGCGGCTGCAACTTTCGACCCCGGGGAGCCAGACGGCCGGCGACGGGTTGAGCTTGAGTCATGGGAGGAAATGCAAGCAGGGAGAAAATGCTCATATACTAACTCTGAGATGGCATTCGACACTTGGGAATCTCAGCTATGGCAATTTGTGCCCACACTCAGCATCAACTGAGACAAATTATGAATTCGGACCATCATACAATATCTGTTCAATGAACGATTCTGGCCCGCGGGAGCGATGAGGCTGACGGTTTCCGACGATCCGATTGCCTGCCCTATATTCTCCCTGGTCGGCAACTACGGTGCGCGTGATGGTAGTGCGCTTTACAGAACCAGAATTTACTCCAAAAGACCGTTGGCAAGACTCACACAATCGCATGCGATACGCCTCGCGGAGGTCATTTTGCACGGAGTTTACGAGAGTCAGCTGGACTGTAGAAAGGAGCTTCACAGCTCCTGCTTATCTCCCCACCAGGAACCACCGGAAACTCTAAAGGACATGTCTACGGTCTTCCGGAGATCGGTACTACGTACTACGCTCGCGCTGTAAGGCCTGCAAGACGATGAGTCAGTGTGAGAGCGATCCGCAAAGACTGGCACGCACCTGCAACGCGGCACGGAGTTCGGCGTTCTCGCGCTCCTTGTCTTCTAGTGCGTGTTCTGCCGCTGTACGCTTCGCCTGTTCTTCCTTTCGCCCCGCTTCTGAGATTTCTAAATTGGCCTCCGCAGTCTGTAAGTTGGCCTCCGCAGTCTGTGCACAATGCACATCGTCAAAAAATGCGCAGGTTCTCCAGGAGGAGAGAAGATACTTCTTTTCTCTGCATGGCTTCGCTGTTCGCGTGCACCTCCCGATGTGCCTGCATAAGCATAGCATCGATCCTGCCGTCCACGGCCTCGATAGCGTCCGGCTTGTTGCGCATGAGCTCGACGTCGCGCTTGACCTGCGCGAGGCCCTTCTCGTACTGCTTCGAATTGAGCTTCCCGCGCTCGTAAAGGGACGTGCAGAGATTCAGCAGGCCCCTCTCGAGCTTCTGGTCGTCCTGATGGAGGAGCATCGCGGTCACGGGGTCGACGAGGCGGCGGCGCGTCCGCATGAGCTTCGACGCCACTTCGATCTTCGTTGTGCCGGCCTTGTCAAACTGTGTTTCGCTCTTCACCCAGCGCGCGTTGTTGTCGCCGAGGCGGCGGCGGATGAGGACAAAGAGCGCACAGGCGTACCATATGCACATGTGCGTCATCGTGCTGTACTCGCGCGCGAACAAGCCGAGCGCGTCGGCAAAGACGACGACATCCAGAATGCTCAGACTGCCGGGCCGGATGTCGGTGAGCGACTGGACGAGGACGTACTTGCGCGGCGCGGTGCCGAGGATGTTGGCGGCGCTCGTGTCTTTCCTGCTCAGCAGGTCCGAGATCTTGACGTTGTCAAGCCGGTGGCCCTCGCCGTCGAACATGCTGCTGAGCAGCTGATCGACCGAGCCCAGGTTCGACGACTGCGTGAGGTGCCATTCCTCCATTCGGAACCGCTCGAAGCGCGCGTAGCGCTCGTCCGTCTCGCCGTTGGCCGCGAAGACGTACTTCACAACGACGAACTCGTGCTTGTCCGAGTGGTAGTGCTGGACGGCGGAGACGTGGCAGCCGACGAGATCCTCATAGTACGGCTTGGACCGCATCACCGCGTTGCCGGTGAGCATGTCGAGCAGCCCGGGCACGGTCAGCGAGTACGCCTGGGTGTGGATCACGGGGATGACTGGGCGCGTCTTGACGTGCATGGTGTGAGAAAGGAGAGGGTCAAAAGTCGACTCTATGTCCGGTTGCGAGCAAAGCCGGTCGAGGGCCAGCAAGCACCTGAAGAACATCGCGCTAAGTGGTGGTTAGAACAGGCGTGTCGGCAGTAGCCGGCGCCTCACCTCCAACGCACGACGGCAGTCAATATCAAGTCCCTAGCTGGGACTGCCCCTGCGTGAAGCCAGAGTCATTAATTGTCCAGGAATACCAACAGTTTGGAGATCCTCTGGCCACACATTCGTGCGCGCGCTCGTGTGGACAGCTGGTGTGCCTCTCACCTCAATCATGATTAACGGGAACACGTATTCCTGGCGTCCATGACACTCTCGCTTGACGGTGAGCTTACGATTCTCCAGATGTTTTAAAAAATATGTCAACTCTCACATTCTGTAGCTCTATTTTGGCACGACACCGATCGCCGCAATGGAGAGGCATTTCCTGCGCGCCTCGACGTTGCAAGTGTCCCAAGCGGCGGGAGGGATCCTCGACACTCTTATCGTGACCATGATCCTCATGTGGAGGATACGAGAGCAGCAGAAAAGGCGACGGGGACAACTCGGTGGAGGTCGAAATGGAGGAGGCGGATTTGGAGTTGGTGGAGGGGGCTGCTGTCGACCTGCACGATAAGAGCTGCGCACGAGTGCCGTATCTCTGTCGTGCAATCCAGTCCATTCTGAGTTGGCGTTCCCACCGACTCAAATTGACACATCGACGCACCCAGTTTCCGCAGCAGAGAACAACCGGGCCTGGAATCGGAGGCCGTCGGCGCGGCGCTAGAGCGTAAGCTTGAAGCTGCGGAACCCTGAGCGCTGGACCGGGCTGCCAATGAACGTCACGGGATAGGCTGCTATATAAATTGCGCTCAGAAGAATTGCGCTTGATCTGAGTACGATCATGGATCTTACCATCAGCACCGACAACCCGCTCAACACGCAGCTCGTCGGGCACGGCGTCACCTACGACGTCCGCTCGCCAGGCACGATCCAGAAGCACACGACCATTACGCGCAACGACGGCGCAACGCCTAGTGCTGTCGCGGCCATAGACTGGCACACGCTTGCGCCGAACGTGCTGCATATGCCAGTGGGCGGCGTCGAGCAGAAAGTCAGCGAGTTCCTCGCGCGCGCACGGTTCACCGGGCCGTGAGTCCTGCGGTCACGTGCCGATCGCACCGAACTTTAAACTGACTGCGCATCGCGACTCATATAGGAACCGCAAGTTCCTCGTGGACGGGAAGACCTACGAATGGCAGCCCGTGACGGGAAACCCTATCACGCCGCAGCTCATCCTGGGCGGGAAGGCGTACGAGTGGCAAAAGACGTCCATGACAGTGGGTTTTGCTATCAGTCTCACGCGGAATGCTGAGAAGACGTGCGCCTGAGTAGCTTCTGCACAACACCAAGCTGATTGCGATGGTTGAGCGTCACTCAAACGGCAGCTCGACCTTGCACGTCGTCGAGGAAGCGCTGGCAACGCCGCTGCTCGACGCGATCGTCGTCTCGATGATCCTCATGTGGAGAATCATGCAGCCGACGTATACCTCACACGGCGGCGTCGGCTACGATCTGCGCGGCGGGAGCGCCGAGAGGGATGGTCAGCAGACGTAATTCCGAGCTCCCTGTATTCCCGTCCTCTCCTCGTGTTTCAAATTTCTACACCTGCGAATGCGGGATGACAAACTCGTCATCGTAAAGACCACAAAAGCGCAACCTGGTAGTGGGAGGCGGTACACAGTTCCTTACCAAAGCACAAGGAATGCCTAAGCATATAGAAGAGCGCGTGGTCAAAATAGTGCGTGACTTCATGTGGAACTATAAATCTGGCCCTCCACCGGTGGCGCTTGATGTGCTCCAACTCCCAATAGGACAAGGTGGTAAACAACTATTGGATATACGTGCCAGAAACAAAGCAATCACCCTGACTTGGCTTCGTGACTACCTGACACAGACACCTCAACCCACGTGGACAAAACTTGCCGATGCACTATTAAGGTTAAATGTTCTCAAGACCCAAGAAAAAAAGTTGTGCGCTAACTTACGTGAAAACCCCTTTGTACAAAATTGGGGAGTTGAGACTAGAAAAACTAAAACTTCTAAACTGCCTCGTGATCTAGCAGAAATGCTCGCACTAGCAAAAGAATTTGGTGTAACACTAGACGCACATCCCTATCTTGAAGCATCAGTACAAGGAGAACTGCCAATATGGGGCCATTTTGCACTTGAGAAATCACCAAGGGAATCTGCCAGCACTGCGTGCTTACTTGATAATCATAAGTGCAAAACAGTCTCTGACGCTTGCGCCCTAGCATCTATCCTTGACTCAAATTGGCACAGGAACAATAAGAACTGTATATGTCGCAAATGCAACCAAATTAGGCAGAGCACAACTTGTAATAATCCTCATAGATGTGCGAAAGCAGCCAAAAAGATTCTGGATAGCCTTCTACCAAAATGGAATCCCCTTAAACGACCTCCACACTATGATCTTGATCGACTGCCAGCCATTGAACCCTCTCTCTCAGACGTTGAACAGGGAAAGGTCATAATATTTAACCCTGCTGCTTCGCCCAGCTCCTTAGCAGATGCCTTTAGAATATTCACTCAAATGCCTGAAGATGATCATGCTGTACATATCCTCGGACAAGGTCAACCTGCATTCAGAGGGGCTCAAATTGAAAACCCTGACGAATACACTGTCTGGTGCGCAGGATTTGCTCGGAACAGAAAATGTGTTGACTCTAAAGTTGCCTCGGCCTGGACCATGAAAATCCATGACTCAATTGAGCGCTTTAGCAATCGCCTTCCAAATAATTTTAACTTACAAGAGGAAGGAGATATATTAGCCTTGATTCTGGCTGCGAAATCAGCCCCTATAGACTGCATCCTTCACCTAAAGTCTTGCTCTAAGCGTGTCATTAAAAATATTACTGTAAGCTGCACATCTAACTATGATAATGGATGGTTTGGAAATAAATGTGCACACCTATACAGGGCATTAATATGTCTTCTACGTGCTCGTGAAGCTAGAACTACTATTCAATATGTTCCAATTAAATCAGATACAGAAATGCACCAAACTCACGAGCGCGCCAAACAGGCCTCAAATCGTGAGAATCCTGATGTAGTTGATATCAACTACCCTGCAGATTTTGATACACGGGGAATTAAGTTGCAAACTCTCTCTCAGGCTACTGCATACAAGCAAATCCTGGCACTAAAAAATGTTCCTGAAAGACAGCGCACACTATTGAACATTGAAATGGCAAGATGTGCTAATGCTGAAGTATCTGGTGATGTTGTTCCAGATGATAAACTGTGGAAATCCATCAGAACAAAGGATCTCAGACGCCCTGTGCGTGACTATATGTGGAAATTATTCCATGGTGCATACAAATTGGGGCGTGACTGGTTACATGTTCCTGAGAAAGAGCATCGTGCAATATGCCCTGTGTGCGAATGCGAAGAGTCAATGGAACACATACTAACAGAATGCCCTGGTAATGGCCAAGCGCAAATCTGGTCTCTAGCAAAACAGTTCTGGGAGAAAAAACACCCTTACTGGCCAACTCCCTGCCTCGCCACAATTCTTTCATGTGCACAAATGGAGTTTAAGGATATAGACAATAAAAAACTTCATGCGACAAATAGACTCTACCGTATCCTGATCTCAGAGTCTGCACACCTTATCTGGAAAATACGATGCAGGCGCCTATTTAATAATCAGGATCCAACAATTTTGCCCACACATCAGGAAATTCTCCACAAATGGATGTATATGATTGAACAACGCATGCGTCTAGACTTTTACATGTCTGAGGTTGCACATAACAAAAAGTCCTTACCACGGAAGCTAGTCTTACAAACTTGGCAGGACACGCCCTTGCACATGCATCTAAAACACCTATGCTCAGACAGAGAATCTGGGGTTTTAGTGGGTATCGGCAATATTGATCGCCCACCAGACTGTAGTCCTTGACTACAGCCACTGCCGGAGTCCCAAACACAGTTTGAAGTGCATAAAGCATTTCCCCAGCGGTGGCAAAGAGTCCTGAGCCTCTACCTTGATGTATGTGTGAAGATCATATTATATATGAATTCGTAACACTAAGCACCACCAAAAAAAAAAAAAAAAAAAAAAAAAAAAAAAAAAAAAAAACGAAGCACCCCAAGAACTAAATGTTTCGAGTTTCACAGCGCAAGCACTCTGCATCTGCAACGTCCACCGTCCAATCTCATGCCAATACTGCCTCAAATACCAGAGTACCGAGCAGCCAAACTCCATGTTCCCAGATGCGATACACGCAATCGAATACGAGCTTCACAGTCGACACTACAACCGGCACACAGTCCAGCAAGCAGCTTGGCATCGCTATATACGGCATACCGCGGGGACAGCAAGAACGGCTGCGCCAGAAAATCTCATTTTGAGAGTCACAGCAAATAGAAGACGGAAAGTTGATCACGAGCACTGTGTAGGTACTAACCGGGGGGATTGCACGGAACATTTAGCAATTTGCTGTGGCAAGCCCATAAATTACTACCGCAGTCCCTGTAGTACCTCTGGGACGTGCCTTTGCACGCCCCATAGACGAATTCTACGGCGCACCAAGTTGGAGCGCAGGCGGCAACGGCGGAGACCCGAGATGGCGTACTCAGTCAAATTAAACATCTGAACAGCATATAAAGCCACATCCTGAGGAGTACCACAGCGACGACCGCATCACCCCACATCTGAATCAGCCATCATCATCTGCTACAATCCGCCTCGCACTTCAGTTTCGCCGACAACGAATGAAAGCTGCGATGGAACGGACACCGATCCGTCTATTCTGGCGCACAGATTTCCAAGACATAGTACATTGGCCGCCAGAGCTGGTGGGGCAGCGTGGGCTGTCCACTGGCAGCGTTGGCAAGCTCGCGCACGGACATTGGAAGCCAGTCTACATCGAATCGCTGCCGCGCAGCATCGTCCGCGTGGACACAGGCGCAGACCTCCCATCTGAGTGTGCAGGCTAGAGCTCGCACGCACATTCGAGAGGACCAGTGCGTCATTTGCCAGACAAAGATGAATCAGAGTAGGTCAGTCGCCGCCGGGGAAGCCTGACCGGATCCTCTCAGAACGAAGAAATTTCCAGCTTGCGTTTCCATCTGCTTGAGCTCGTGAGTCGCGATGGCAGTGCAAAGCACTGCGATCCGAGGCCAAGTGACACAGCTGCGGCGCATTGCAGATCTCTCTGCCAGTTACGGAACTGAGCGCGTTAGCGTCGCACAAGCAATGCTCATGAAGACGATTCGGGATCCTGCTAATACGACTTGGAGCGCGCCTGGGAGAGTTGACCTGAACAGTTCAATCCTTCAGAATTTATAGCACAAGGCGGACAAGCTCTCGACAGGATTCCTCGAGTACGAGTGTGGCGCAATCACCAAGCATTCGGCCAGCAGAATTGACACGGTGCGCTCGAGCTGTGAATCGCCTGCAAGTCCGGATATGAGCGCCTGTGTGTAGACTGAGAAAAAGGATACGGTCGTGCGTTCGGCGGCCGAAAACAGTGATGAAGTAAATTTCGTGCGGAGGCGTGCGTCAGCAGCTGGTGTGATAGCCGGAATCGTGGAGACCGTGAGCGCTGCTCGAGGATACACAGGCTCGTTGCGTCGACCCGTTACAGGAAATCGTGCTGCGCTGCTACGTTGCCGGAAGAAGCGCATCTAGAAAGCAGAGCCTCGGCGCGAAGTCCAGACAGTCCGGCGGAGCCAGACGAAAAGCGGGCAAAACAGGTCGCCGCGGTTGTAGGACTCGATACCTGATGGTGGGCATGACATCTAGCAGCCTGTTCAGCGCAAGCTCGCGCGTCTGTTGCATGCTTGGCGCTGGAAGACGACACGACGAAGTCAAGAAGCGGGCCGATGCCCGCAACTCCGCAAAGCACCCGGCCCGAGCGCTCTGCGCCTTGCTCTCGTCCGTCACTATCGTTTATGGCGTCGACAGCGACAACTGCGAACAGGGCTTCCGTTTTTCGAAGCAGTCTTTGCCGCCGCCGTTGCGTGTAGCGTCGTGCTTTACTCTGCGGCCGAGTTCAATGACATTCAGCAAGATTCTCATGTGCAGACCCGCATAAAGCTCCAACTAAATACATTAATTACCCATTTAATCTGATTATATTACATTACCTATTACAATTATTCTACGTGGCCCTGTAATTTCCCTGTAACGGGTTGTAATGCATTATATCACCTATAAGCCTTATAATGCGAGATATCAGGCTGGTGAGTGATGAGAGGGAAGATTTCTCAGTGATGGTAGGTGTGGGACTCTCATATTTTCTGATTGGACACCTGAGACCATGGTGAGAGCATCTACCAAGGCTCCTTTGCTTCAGTGATTATTGATTGATCTGCACCAACTGCCTCCGGAGTGTGTTCAGCCTCTGCAAAACCAATTTTCGGCCAATATGCCACCCCATGCATCTCATGTAGTGTTGATGATTACACTGGTGAACATCTAGTAAGTTTGCAAGCAGTTGATACTGACCCCTCTCCCTGTACTCTAGGTACATGTGCCACATGCGAGATATAATGAATTATAATGTATTACAACCTATTACATTACTTATTCCCATTATATTATCTTTGGGCGTAATGGTAATGTAATTGGTTGGAGCTTTACCCAACATCGGCAGGGTATGCTCGGTGAAGTTTCAACACCCGCCTACAGCGTCCTCCCTTGCCTCCTCTCATCCTGACTGTGCTGGGCTCCGAGCATGTGCGCGGTGCAAGGTCGAGCGGCTGAGTCGTCTATTGGCTGTATCGGTGGCGCCGTACTGTTAGGCCGGGGGCCCGTTCGACGCGCACCACGCTGCTGGCAGCATGCTGCTGCCTCAACCAGGTCCCGCGTCGCCGAAAACTGCGCTTGTTTCTAATTATCCAGAACAACCTGTGCCGCGCCCGTAGACCTGCCAGTGGCTCGCCATTGAAATCGATCTTTTTCCGGCATGCACTGGGCCCGCAAAAGAGATTTGAATGACAAATGTTTGAGATTATTGCCATGATTTTCTGCAAGAATGCTTGATAATTGTACGAGAATTGTTTGGCGTAAATCTCAGACTAATCTCGTATCTGCCCTTGAAGATTTGTTTTGAGATTTGAATGATGATCCCAGGCGGGGAATCTCGGAATAATCTCACTCCATACTGCAGGGTGTGGGGTGAGTATCATATGTAATTTGTTTGAACATTGTGTCTCGTGATTCACAAACTAATCTCAGGCAATATGTCAAGGTAAAAGACGAGATTACCTCCAAATTTTCAAAGAGATTATCAACTGAGGTTTGTATGAAAATAAATCAGCATTTGTAACAAGTATCTTGGTGAGCTAATCTCAAAAAATACTCTTGTATACGAGTGCAGTGTTGCGAGTAGTTTGTATGAGATTCTCGCAGCGAGCTATTCGAGATATTCTCCTTTGAGTTCTCCAAGGTCAACAAGAGAGTATTTTGTAGATATCGTGACTTCTTATAGCAAAATTCTAATGAGAATCGATAAGGTAGATAGTATGAGAATGGTATAAGACAAATCTCTCGTGGAATTCAAACGATCATAGGTAGAAAAGCTTTGTAGATCCAACGACATTCCCGTGGCGCTAATCTCAATATAACTATTCAATCCCACTTTGACTCAAATCTTGCAATGCGCTTGAGATTAGTTGCCGGAGAGTCTCACGCAGGTCTCACGACTTGCACCGGCTGCGGCCACTCCTAATGAGTGGCAAATCGCGCGGCACGATCTGTCGTGAACTGCCACCTAGGAAGAACCGGTGTGGCACAGAAGGTGACGTCGGGGAGCGGGGGTCATGTAGAGTTCGCAAGGCCGTGCACCGGAATTTATACCTTCCTGCGTGGTGGTCTGCAGGGCATTTAGATGTGTCTGAGGCTGTGTAAGATAAGTATCGGTGGTCGGAATGAGTGGTGGTCCGCCTCATTGCCATGACCATGGTTTGTGGAGCCCTGAAGGCGACTCAGCTGCCGCTGGTCCGGCGAGCATGACGTCAGTGCCGGATTGGTGCCGCTCGAGCTCAGTGCCAGCGATGGTGCAGGCGGCAGGCGGATAGCCAGCTTCGACGACGGCGGAGAGCGTGCATGCAAATCGCATTCTAGCTGGCGAGCGCACACGCACGAGAACGGGAGCCTGAACGACAAGCAAGCAGCGGCAGCACCGAGAGGCAGTGCAAACGGCGCCAGCACGCCGGTGGACGGCGTGAAGACGCTCGGCCGCGAGCCGGACAGGACAGGACGACGGAGGGAGACGGGACGGGACGGCGTGAGCGGCAGGCAGACGCAGACGAGCGGGGCGAGCAGAGCGGGTCGACCGCGGGCAGGCCGGACGGAAGACCGCCGGCGGATCGTCTGCGCGGCTGCGCGGCGAGCAGGTGGGCGCGGCGGGCAGACAAGCGCGGCGGGCGACGGCGAGCAGGCGGGCGCGGTGAGCAGACGGGCGCCGCGGCTGGCAGACGAACGCGGCGAGCACAGAAGCGAGCTGGCGGGGAGAGCAGGCGGGATGAAACGGCGGGGTGACGGGCAGACGAGCCGGCGCGCGGGCGTCCGCATGTGCGCGTCACCGCGAGCAGGCCGGACGGCAGGCAAGCAGCGGGAAAAACAGGCGGGACGGCGGCTGGGCGGCGAGCAGAGAAGCCAGCTGGCGGGGAGAGCAGGCGGAATAAAACGCCGGGGGTGAAGAGAAGGCGAGCCGGTGCGTGGGCGCGCGTCTGCGCGTGCAGGGCGACGGACGAAGACGGGGTCGCGCGAAGATGAGCATGCGGGAGGCGGCGGGAAACAGGCGGGATGGGACGGCAGACGAGCGGGCTGCGGGCAGACGAGTGGGCTGCGGGCAGCCGAGCGGGCAAAGGCTTAACGGCTGCTGTCAAGCATGGCAGCACGTCGGCCGGCTCGCGCTCTCCTCATGCCCAGCAACAACGAGACAACCGCTTAAACCGCGCACGTCGCGTCGTTGCTCGAGTACACGGCACAGCAGGCACGTGCGGAACAGGGCGCCGCGGCGCACGGCGGGCCTCTGCGCGCCACCGAAATGTCGCACCGTGCTGACGTCGCAGGGCAGCACGGTGCCCTTCATCCGTTCACCTACACGGCCGGACTGCGCGGTCTGCTCGACGCCGTCTGCACAGCGCTGACGCCGAGGGCCACCACCAGCGCCATCCGCCCCGGTGCTGCCGACGATGTAAGCACACGCGGCGAGCAGCTCAATGAGGAGGCCGGCGCGCAGCAACCAGTCGTCCGCGCGGACCCACTCGTCCTGCTGCAGATGCACCTTGTCCAGCTCCAGGACGTGCGCCGGGAGCGCGACGCTCTGCAGCAGGAGCGCAATGCTCTGCAGCATGAGCGCGATACACACGCGCTCCAGCACGCACAGGTAAACGAGCGTGGGCGCACGCATGAGGTGGTGCAGGAGGAGCTCGTCGCGCGCGCGACGGCCGGTGTTCGCGATAGCCCGTATTCAATCGCATCGCCTGCGCACGATCTCGGCGGCGTGCGCGTACTTAGTTCTCGACATCGCACTTCCGCACGTGAGCATGGCGTGGCTGGAGTCGCACTCGATTTCTTGGCTCTTTCCATGGACGAACAGAGCGCGGACGCTGGCAACGACGTTGCACTCGCGCCGCCGGAGGGGCTCGAAGGAGTTTTGACGCTGCCTACTGAACTTGGTCATCTTGAGGTGTGTACCGCGTGTTCATCTCCCATTTCACTCACATCGCGATTATAGGCACTTGACATCGTGTTTGTATTCTTTCGAGAGCGGTCTACGACGGTCACTTCGCTTTCCGACCGTTCTGCATTCTCACGGGTACTGTCATTTGTGTGTCTTCCTTGCATATTTGGCTGTGCTTCCTACCTCCTCGTCCAGTACCCAAACCTCGAGCCTGCGTTAAACACTGCCGCTCGCCCTGCGGTCTGCCTGGCATACGTCTTCGCCGTCGTCTTTGGTTCTCCATGCTGCGCTCGGCCGGGAGTAGTTCGCGTCCGGCGTGTCCGCGAACACGGTCACCTCGCGATCGTTGTAGTACATCGGGCCCTTCGGAACTGGTACAATGGTGTCGTAGCGCTCACGGCGGCAGCAGCAGCAGGCTGAGCAGCTTGAGGCGCCGCAGACGACATGGATGTTGCCGTTGGCGACGCAGAGGCCGCAGTCGCCGGCGTATAAGACAGTGATGAGGAAATTGTGGACGGCGATGCTGGTTGCGCGGCGCTCTGCGTCTCAAGCTGCGCCGCTAACGACGTCGCTACTGACGCGGAGGGGAAGAGGAAGCTGCCGTCGCTGAGGGTGGTGCTTGGAGGCGGTACTGACGACGCCGAGGATGATGTCGAAAACACGGACAGCGCAGAGGCTGTGAGCGGCGCCACCTCCGTTTGCGGCCTGTGCGTGCTCCCCGGCGGCGGTGTATTGGGATGCACCTTCTCATACTCGCTGCCTGGCAGAGCAAACCTCTGGCTGCGAGTGCGCGAGCCAACAGCACCCAGCGCATCGTGCGGTACCTTCAGCCTAGACAAGCTTCCGTCAGTACGATTCTTCTGCGCTATCGTTTACTCACGGTGCGCGGAATGCCTGCACTGGCCAGAGGCGCAGCCGCACGGGGTTGTCCTTCGTGCTGAAGTCGTACATGGGCCTTCACTCGATATCCATCGCCAGTGGAATGACCTTGCACTGAATGTCCCGCCAATTGCGCGCGTTGTACGTTGTGACTTCGCGCACCGGCTGCGTCGCGAGGACTCGCATGCGATGCGGACGGAGCTTCATCCACGACGCAATCATGTATGAGCGCTTCCTTTCCTCTCCCGCGAAGCCGACAAGGTGCTCCATGACGGGTATTAGAAGCTCTCGCCCCGGATTTGCACTCAGGTCGACGGGGAAGTCGGGCGCGTCCTTGAGCATTTTCATGCGCTCCTCGTCCCGACCCAGGGTCAAACCGACCTGCTCGGCCGCAAGAGTCCACGGCTGCGGCCACCATTCCGGCAACGGTGGAAGCCCGTCGCGGCGCCGACTGTAAGGGAACCTCTGCTGTAGTACGGAAGGATCCCGCTCGCTCGCGTACGACTTGTTCGTCTTGCGCTTCTTGTCGCCCGTGTCCCGCGGATTCTTGGCCTTCGCTGCTGAGTCGCGCGTGTCTAAATATTCGTCTCGCACTGTTATGCGCAGCTGTGCTTACCGTCCCGCTTGCGTTTGGCCCCCCCGCTGGTCTCCGCCCTCTCGACGGCTCCGCGAATGCTTGTCATGTCGACGTTGCTGCTGTGTTGACAGCTCCATGACCATCAGATACGAAACTCAGTATGCTCACAGCAAACGCACCTTAGCGCTTTATCGGCAAGCTGATGGGCGGCGAAGGATCCGGTGCCAATGGCAGTAGCGCTGGTGACGAAACGCGCGCTGCGGCTGACGACTGTGGTGCTGGAGCGGGGGGCTTTGACTGGCGGCGGCGGAGGCGGGGGCGGCGGAAAGAAGTCGTCGCCCATCACGACGTCGGCGTCCGGTGGTTGCTCATCACATCGCCGTCCGGCGGCGGCACGTCGTCGTCGAGCGGCGCCGGGTGATCGTACGGTCTTCTACCGGGTGGGACGCGGGGTTCTGCTGGCCGCCACGCAGGTCGATATCCTCTTGAACGGCCCGCAGATGCGGTAGCATGCGCATATCGTTCCACGCCTCCTTGACGAATTGCAGCTCCAGCAGGTGCGGTATTTATACCGGTCCTGCCGACACAAAGTGGTTCTCGGGTGGCTTGAAGCCAGGGCTCTTGTTCCACACCGCTGGCCTCGTCGCCGTATATTTCGTGCGGGCAATCCTAAAGCATTACGCCCATGTTAGAATATAAATGAATAACTGGAGCCCCCTGTACGGGCATCGATGTATGAGTCTAAGCAAATGATTTCCAGCGAGCCAGCGAGCATGCTAGCGAACTCGAGGAATGGTCGCGACCGTCCTGGAACCCACTGTCGCTGCCGAGACCTGCGCCGCCATGAATGAGAACCGCGTCGTCGAGTATTTATGAAATGAAATAAAGCGGAAAATATATTGGATTAGAAGATGAGGCAGCGCAAACATACTTACCAGGAGGAGGGTTCGAGACAAATGCTGGGTAAGGCCAGGTACTCCGCACTCGATGCCTGAGCAGAAGTCGATTAGCACGTAGATTGCGACGACGAGCAAAGACTGACCTGACGGCGCACATGACAGCGCGGCGCAGCTGGTATAGTGAAGGGAAAGCAGCCTGGTTGACAACGACAAGAAGCAAGATGGCCCAGGACAAATGCCATGAGCGTGGGCGCGGGGCTCAGCATCGCCATAGCGTGGATGAGCAGGCCTACGGGCAGTATGGCCGCCCCCAAATGAGGGCAGTCCGTGTTCGAATGCGGCGTCCCCAAATGGGGGCAGCGCGATGGTCAGTAGGTGTGACGCACAGGATATCATTCACGCGGTCGGACTTCGAAGCAAGGCCAATGCGGAATCATGCTCAGCTAGAGGTATATGTATAGCCATCCGATGCGTGTATTCCTTACGGCTGTCCCGCCCCAATGGCCACAGCTGCAGTAGAATTTATTCATTCGATTTCAGATCTAGAGAGTTGGAGTACTGTACATGATACAGTAAGCGGAAAAGATAGTGTACATGACAGAAATAAGAGAACAAGAGAGGCGGGCTTCACCCAAGCATGCGCTGCAGGCCCTGATTAGCTTCGTTCAGCGCATCCGCCCGAAGTTGAAGGGTTTTGAGCATGATCGCGACATCAGCTGCCGCGTCCGAATGCTTGCGTGTACGAATACGCTGCATCGTGCTCAACGCTGCAGAGACACGGCGAATGGCGGTCAACGCGTACTCCAAAGCACACATGGCGTAGCTCGAATGCAACCTGACCTGCCTGCGGAGCTCAACCTGACCGCTTCGAGCCTTCGAACCTAGGAACCACGTATGCTGGGCGGTGCTCGACGCCATCCATTCTTCACGCCAGGCGAGCTGCGATGTCCCGGAGAACATCATGCGCAGCGCCATGACCTGCCGAGTCTGGATCTCCAGGGAAACCAGAGTCTCGTTGACAGCATGATCCACCAAGCGGAAGGAATCATCCATATCCTCCAGGATATCCTCAGCTAGACGCCGCATTTTTCGAGGCTCCAAGCATCCCAACGCACGACAGAGCCACGCGACCACGATCTCCCTGGACGACTCCCTGTGCAAAATCTGCGCCCAGTGGGAGAATGTGTTTCTCGCCCTGAAGGAAGAAGAAGAAGTAAGAAGTGAGTAATCGTCGCGCGAGGAGGATGGCTGATGCGCACAACTCGCATGTACTCTGGCTCTGAGAAAGAAAGCCACCGAGACCACTTGAGATGGCGTCGAGCTCCGGGATCGCGTGTACGACAGACATTTTGGCACGCTCTGTTTTCTCGGACGACGGTTCCCAGAGTGAGATATTGACAGCCAAGTTGCCCGTAAGCGAAATCGAGGGGATATAGAGTCCGGCGTCTTTCGAGAGCGTGAGCGAGCTCCCGAAGATGTTACATATCGCGGTAGGATCCGAAAAAATGCCCGAAAGCGGGTAAACAGGCTGAGGGGAGGTATCTGGGATTGTCGATGGGCAGTCGAGCCAGGTTGAGATCACGGGGAGGTAACAGGCAGAGCCTTGCAGTATCCCAGCGAGCGATGTGATTGGGGCCAATCCGACCGCAGTCAGAGACACTGCGGATATAACGACGGCCGCGAGAGAGACCATCATGGACGTCGTTGAACGCCCGGCGGTACAGATCAAGGCGAGCAGTATGACGGAGAATGTTGCCAAAATGGAACTGCATCATGAAAACCGCCGATAGATTGTAGCATAATACATCGCAATGTACTGAGTTATAATCCGTCGTCTTGCATGTCAACTCTCACTTCGTGTGTAAGCGTGGTGAAGCGTGACAAGCCAGTGTAACGAACTCAGCCGGCGATACACTTGCCGGCAGGATAACAGTCCGTTCGTAATCTGTCGTAATCTTGCGACCAGGTTGGCCAAACTTGGCCGCTCGTTGGTCAGTGCTAGTCAAGTCGACCATTGTCATTACGGAACATTGCCCAGGAGGCAGGCATTGTGGTAGGTTGCTGCTCAGTTTCTGGCTGTTTGAACGGCAGGGCCGCTGGGATATCTTTTGCTCAGAATTCTCGTATTCACGGCACAGGTGAGATAGGGCAAAGCAAGTGCATATTCTTGGGAACGTGGATACAGCGCGGACATAAGGGGATGTAAATCTAATATACCAGAAACGAGGGTGGAAGACGCGACGGTTGGTTGGAGGCGGATGAGAGTACTGTATGGGAGACGGGGAATGTGCGAAAGGGCGTGTAAGGCGAGGGAGTGATGGAAACGCGGGGCGCGCTGCGTGCGTTGAATGCCATGAATCTGAAAAAGATTAGTTAGTCCGCAATATTGAGGACAGGCAGCAGAGCAGGCAAGAGCACGAGCAGAGCCAGCCATCCCAGAGGTGCAAAGCATAGCCCAAGATCAGATTAAGCCCCAGAATTGAATTCACGACTGAGTCAGGCGGACACGAAGCGCGAGCAACATTGGAGCAACTCAGGCAAGCTCCAGAGCTAGCGGTCGAAGGCCAGGTGGGCTTGGCGAATGGAGCGGCCCGCTGAAGTGCTTGAAGCTGGCGATAGGGCGTGCGGATGTGCTTGAGGCTGGCGAAAGCGCGATGAGCGTAAGGGGGAGAGCAAAGAGTGCGAAGTCAGTTCGAACACCGCGCTGTTTGTTGACACGGCCCGAACAAGGTTCCGCAGTCCATGACGCTCATGATGACGTCGGCCCTGAACGTCGTCATCGAAATACTGTCACTTGGGTCCTTGGGATCCAGCTGCCTTGGTCGGCGTCGTCTGTTCGACGTGTAGGATATCGAATGCAAATACAGTAATCGAATTGCAGAAGCAGCTCTGGGTGGATGCGACCTCATTGAGCTACCCTGCATATACCGAGGAAGACCCAGGATATTCGTCAGGCTTGCTGCAGAATCACAGCTACATGGAGGCAGCCAGTAAGCCGTCGGTAATCGATGGTAATCTACTGCCATGTTTGACTCGGATTTCGATCCGTTACCAGGTTCCGTACGGAGTGTAATCCGAGTGTAATTATCGGACATCATGACGAGTTCTGCCCTCGTCATGTAGAAACTTATAAATACTTTCAAGTTGCCACTTCCAGTATAACCTACTGTCACACGAAGTAAGTTCCTACGCCTTTTCATGATGTGGGGACTTCCATAGCTGTCTGCAGGTTCGGCTTTCAAGACGGGACTGGACGACTATTTATGATCGTCCCCGAGGCGCACATAGTGTGGTGGACGGTGCAGTGCGGGGGTAATCGTCAACTGGTGGTCGGGAAACCACCTGACCGACGATACATACCTGTGGCAGTCGGTATGCCGTCAAACCATAAAGTATGGCGGACGAGTCTCCCACTGCCCATTGGACTCTCTGCGCGGCATCAGCGATGCTTGTGGCAGTCGGTGACTTGAAACAAAGAGCAAGCGATACTTACATGGGCCCCTGGGACAGCCTCGATGATGCAAGAGTCGAGACGCACATGATCCTGGGCGTTGAATCAACGATGCGTGGCCAGCTTCTCGGATCCAATCAGCATTTCGAGTCCCTAGACTGCCACCAGAGCCGCTTATGGGATCCATGACGAGCGATACTTGTGGCAGTCAGCATGCGTCAGATCATAACGTGTGAATCTATGGCGGAAGAGTCTCTCACGCCCTTTTGACTCTTCGCGTGGCATCGGCAATCTGAAATATAGAGCAGCTGATACGATACCGAGTGGATCGTGGACCAAGCCGGGAGTCGAACCCAGGCACCTTCTACTCTAGCATGGGATAAGCTGGGATGCAGGAGTCGAGGAGCGTTTGAAGATGGCGTCGAATCAACTATACGTGGACGGTCTCTCGAACTTGGTCGTCCGGCGTGCATCTACCATGCACGAGCTAGAGATGCGCAGCACCTGAGAAAGAGTTGCCGAATGGCATGAGCGATGCTCTCGAGAGTCGGTGAATCATCGGACAACCACAGGAGATAGCCCCGAGGTCAGAGTCGGTGATATTTGCCGGATTGGGACAGTGAAACGTTGAGAAACGTTTCCGAACGCTTCCGAGGAGATTTTCATCAGTGGCAGTTCAATATTAATAATGTTGTATCACGCTACAATGGCTACAATGACAGGAATCTGGAAGATAAGTAAGAACAGGAGAACGCCGCGGGCTTGGCAGAGTCTACGATTACCAGAGCGCATGTCAAGGCCATTTACCATCAGCAGGATGCGAGCGATGTCAGGCCGTAACGACCTTCTGTCGCCATGGCAACAACTACAAAATGTACATTTTGCCACAATCGAGACAGCGATTCATCAGTCTGTCGAATTCGCCGGATTCGTCACCCGCTTTGCGCCCGGTGAAAGGAGCGGCCTCGTTCGGTTGACTCCGGCTCGGGGACCTGGCTCAAGCCTGCTGCTGCCACTGGTCAACCCTCTATTCTGCCTGCATTACGACGGCCCAAGTCTGCTACCAAGTAGCCGGCCCTTGGAGCCACTCTTGCACTGGCCTACTTCCACAGCGCGCGAAGATGGAAAAGGAAGATGGCGCGAAGAAGGAGAAGGAAGGATGGAAGGAAGGAGATCATCCTAGGTGGTCGCGACGCATGCGCCGGTTGACTCTGCGTCGCCTCCGCCTAAAACCCGTCGGTATGGCGGGTGTGCTGAGTCAAAAACTGCTACCAAGTAGCACCACAATTTTGCCTAAGAAAAGGGCGTTGTGCTGTCGGTTGTGTCGCCGGCAGCTTCGGGCTGGGCGGAGCGAGCTCAGTCCTTTGGCGCACTGTATAGTAGATATTAGGCTTGATATTTCTGCGCAGTGTAGTGTATCCCGAGGGCTCTTCCTTTGCCAGATATCATTATAGATCGTAGCTACTTATCCGTTCAAAACTTGAAGTCACTGTCGTCGTTCGCCCACTTGAGGTATATACACATCGAGCAGCATTATAACACGGGGAGGTTCCCTCAGGAACCGCCTCTTTTAGGAACCGCCTCTCTGCTTGTGCCAATGAAATTTCTATGTCGCCAAATACCAGGAGAAAATTGATAAGGTAAGGTAACAAAGAGATCTCTGTCCTTCTGAAGTGCTCGACTGCGCTTACGTTTGCCGCAGATTCGCCCCTCTCAGTCGCGCAGCGAAACGGCCTTGCTTTACCAAGCACTCACTGCGGAAAGGGTATGTCTACACAGAGTGGGCGTAGTCTGGGAACAAGCATTACGCAGACCTACGCGGTAATTCTGACCTTGGGTTGCAAATTTTCGTGTACCTCCAGAACAAGCATTACGCTGACCTACAACGTTGGCAGCGAGCTCATCTACACTCAGCTACGCGCCTGTTTTTGCAACTTCCGGGTGAATTTCAAGGATTGATCCCTTGCACCTAGGGTTTTCGAGGTGATTTGCGCGTAAACAGCTCGTGTAGCCGGAGGTACACCGAAATTTTGCGTAGACCAGGCGCGCCATCTACGCGAAATGCTATTACTTATCGCCTTTTACGCAGTGACTAGTACTGTGATCATACTAGCGGATCTATTCCACGTTGAAAGCACGAGGCATGGGGATGCTTCGGCGCAATTGCCTTCCTCGGGAGATCTCCCTGGACACTCAGCGACACCAAGAACGGCAGAACGAGAAAATGGACACGCGAACTACAGGATTACCATACAGAATGCTCTGGCTGTGTATCGCGCGCTTCCCTGTGGCATTCACGCTGCTGGTCGAGTGGATTGTGCGCTTCGCTCAATCTTGCTTGGGTTTGCCGCAAGTAGACTTGGCAAGATCAGCTCAGACGCTACCCTACCCTGAAACACGAAACGTACTCACTACAATACGCTCGATATAAACAATGTGTCGGAATGCATGAACGTGGGAGCATGCAACTTGGATGCCTGTCTGCACTGATCACGCATAGAGACGAACTCATATAATCCAGATATTTGCGACACATTCAATAGCGACTGTCTATCGCGACTTGATACGATATGGAGCAGATGGGGTTCGATCCCTAGTCGTATTTTTAAAGGACATATATGCGGACTTGAAGGCACGCCTACGAGGGCTGAGATTTTCATCTGATCATACAGCGCAAGTCCCTGTTAACTTCTGTGAAATTATCTGGAATTTACGCATGCATTTGCAGTTACGCAACGGAGAAAGCAAAGCGCCTGAGCGAGCATGGAACCAGCTGCTGGGGATAAGAAGCGCTCGGGACCAGTAACCAAACGCTGCGCGTTTCGGTCTTAGCCGCCCGTGGTCGGACGCTTGTACCACTCTATTTGGCAACGTTCTTTACCTCTACACACTTCGCGCCCGCCGCTATGGAGAACCGAGTCGAAGAATCAGAAAATGAACGGGTGTATGAGAAAGAGGAAGGAGAATTGGACGAGGATGAAGCGGATATTGCGACCAAGTCGCCCTTACCGTGCACAACGCAGACGGTTGCCCGCAGAGGCAGCATACCGTCGAGCGGGAGCGCTGCTACGGGCAGTTTGGCAGGCGGGTCCGACGGACTGCCTGTACACGCTGTCTCGTCTGCCAGTGACAGGCGCGCATCGACGCCAGGGCAGGGTGGCGCGCAGCCCTCGCGGGCCCCGCCCACAGCACCGCGCGCGATGCGGCTGGATACAACTGGACAATCCAGCACCGTATCAAGTACGCCTCGCGCACCACGCAGCGCCGGGCCGGCTACAGCGCGCCGCGCGTGGCGGGGCAATCATCCGCTGGCGACCAGCACCCTGGACAACGTCGCCCGGCGAGTCCGCACAACGATACGCGCGCCTTCAAGCGTCGGCGCGCTGACGCGCCGATGCAAGTTGTCGTCCCAGATCCTCGAAATGTCGAAATAGCAAGTCTACAAGAGCGCCTCCGACAGAAGGATAAGGTTATTCAAGACTTGGAATGGAAGCTTGTCGAGATGCAGGCCAAACTACACATCTACAAGACGCGGGCGCTGCGCATGTACGCGGTCTACTAATGAACATGTTTCCGGACTGATTATCGCCCAGGACTTCGACATGGAGTTGCAAGACAGGATCACGAAGAAGATCTGGAAGCGCACGTATCCTGAACGGTGCCAGCACAATTGGCGCATCGACGAGCTTTCAGACCTCAGCGACGAGGAGCCCACGCGCTCGCCTTCCACGTCCTCCCCCAGCAACGTTTCATCGTGCTCTGCGCGCCGCGAGCGGAACGACATGTCTGCAACTATCACAGACTCAGGCGAACCACCACACGGGGCCTCGACCGAATCACCATTGGGCGAAATATTCACCCTTTACGGCGACGTCGAAGAGACGCAAGATGTGCCTTGCCCCTTTGCCGAGGAGGAGGATGGTGGTCACGCCGCGGCAACTATGGACCTCGCTGCTGGTGCTGCCGATGCCTCGCGCCGGGCGTTGAACACAGCTCGTCGCGCTCGAGATATGTCATCTTCGGATGCCGCGAAGCAGCTCTCGAGGGAAGAATTACTGGCTAAGACGGCGGTCGTGCAAAATGGACTTCGATTCAGCTACACGCTGTCGCTCTTGCAGGAGAACGGGCGCTGGCTTCCCGCGCCCCTTGGGAGGTATGGACAGCCGTTTTGGAAAGGTTCATCCTGGGAGGACTTCGATCCGAGGCGACTATTCGATAAGGAACGTCCGGATTACATCGCGCTCCAGACGAAGCAGTTCCTTCAGCTTGCGCAGGACGCCGCCCGCATCGCGTTCGTCTATAGAAGCGCTTCGCAGCGGCAGGTCGTTTCCATTGCGCTCCAGCACCAGTTGGTCGTTAATGCGCATGAACCGGACATGATCAGCCTGTGCCGAACCAATCCGAGCCGGATTCCCATTGCCATTCGACGTCATTACAGGCGCAACGCGAAAAATACAATATTCTACACCGAGTTCGATGCGGCGGACATCAGTAACCACATCATTCTGTCGCTGTCAGGGCCGCAGAAGATGCAGGACGGTCTTCCTCGACGCGACTACCACGACCAAAAACGGGCCTGGTTGCAGCAGGTGGACGTCTTCGTGCTGGACTGGCTGCCGCTGTTCAGTCACCTTCTGAAGGACCCGGAACCGGAGCAGTTCGCGCAGGACGTCGCAGCTTGGCCGGTCGATATCGATCTTGTCCCTGGTCGCACAAAGGACGACGTTATATTCACGGAGATGTGGAAGCATCTTACGACCAACGGTTTGGCGCGCCGAAGCCTCCTACCCGATGGCGACTGCCATGATTATGTTCGCCGCGGGCGCGCTATGGAGCAGGAGCGCAGGAGATTAGCAGCCGTGTACAAGGAGCGCGTTGGACAGGATCAGGTCCCCAACCAGGACGCGGAAAGGCGCTGGATTGGAGACAGGCTGCCATACGAGCCAGTGCCTGCAGGCCTTCCGGTGCTGCGTGTGCGGATGAGCAGGGAGAAGGAGCTGGCTCTGGCAATGAAGTATAGAGCGCGCGGCAACGAGAAGGGCTTTATCCCGCCGTAGATTAGATTGTTCATAGTTCTACCCCCCCATGTGTATCATAACCCATCTCAAGTTTGTCCCTCATGCAGAAACCAGTGCACTGAACACGATGTAGCAGCTGACAGTCCTGGCGCAGGGCGAAGTGCAAATCATGTGACGAGAAAGCCGTGATCGCCACGCTTCAGCACCACCACCACGACTCGGGACCACGTTCGGCTTTCGCCTGGCAACTCGCCGGAAAAGTCGAATAAGCGAAAAAGGACCGGGGCGTGCGCTGCGTTAGTGACCAAGTCACCTTGACTTCTACGCCGTTGCGCAATGCGGAGCCGCCGAAGGCGAAGCCCGAGGAAGAACGCCCTCGTGGCAAGGCGAGTAGTATTACGACGACGACGACGAACAAGTATCTAATGCATCTACAGAAAACGCACGAGTTAAACGAGGAATACGAAGCACTTCGCCCGTGTGTTATCAATGCCCTGTATGCACTAGAATACGACGGCACAGAGGGCAGTGTATGTTCCTGTGGCCGTGTTGCGAGCGATCCAGGCGCTGCCGACGACGAGATGCGGCTATGGCGCTGTACGGAATGCACGGACCAGAGAGCCTGCTGCAAGACTTGTCTTCGGGAGCGTCACGTTCTGGAGCCGTTTCACAAAGTACAGAAGTGGAATGGCAAGTTCTTTCAGCGCGCTGCACTGAAAGACGTTGGCGTCGAGATCAACTTGGGTCACCATGGAGAGTCGTCCCCCAACCCAATCAAGGAAGACCAACCTGCGATGACGATTGCGGATGTGACGGGAATCCACTCGCTTGTGGTCAAACGGTGCGGCTCCAAAGGCGTCGGGGAGGACAACGTCGACGATTCCGAGCAGCTCCTGCTCGCACGACTTTTTCCCGCGACATTTGCGCAGCCGCGGACGGCGTACACCTTTCGCCTGATGAAACACTGGCACCCGGACATCCTTCAATAGAAGAAGCCTGTATACGAATACTGGCTCGGATTGAAGCGACGAACTAAGGTTGTGGCCAACGATATAGGAAGACGAGTTGGATTCTGTATTTTGTTGAGAGGCTTACTTCAACTTTAGAACGGGTACAAAAGTTTCCTGCGCGCGGGGCGGTTTTGGAGGGATCTGACTTCGCGGAGACATAGCGGTCAAGGGCAAAGCATCGACGCTTTCCTTCCTGAGAACCGATACCCGGGTTCTGTCGCAATTGTCTGCCCAGCGTGTCCAGAACCGGGTTTTAATCTTCTGCGGATGATTGGAAGCAGAAGTTACATGATCCCGACGAAATGTGAGACGCTCGTACGACTTGAATAATTGATATATGACCCATAATACGCAGGTTCAAGTTCGGCAAGGTGTTGACCCGCGACGCGTTGTACAGTCCCGGTGTCGACAACATGCATCGATCGGCCGGCTGTAGAAACACGGTGTTCTCAGGGGTCGCCGCAGTAGTCTGCAGGCACGAGCTGTTATTCCCTTGCAGCATGATAAACCTGAGGAAGGGCGAAAAGTATGTGATCGAATTAATTTGCTCGGCGAGGAAGCTCAGTATGCACAGGTTTTGCCTTCTGGATAACGTACTGCGAAACGCATTAGGGTCTCATCCGGAGGTCGAAATGCCTTACATTTTCTCGTCCGATCGTGGCTGCCAACTGTGTACCAAGGCCGTCAGTCGATGGGCCAAGCAGTTTCCCGACGACGACTCCGAGGCGCACAGACAGATCATAGAGAATGCGATCTGGGCGATTCCTAAGCTCCATATACAGGGGGAGGAATGCCAGTACACCATGCATTTTGCGTACATTCCGGGTAGCGGGCGGACCTGTGGCGAAGGCATCGAGCGTGTCTGCCCGGAGACAAATGCGACCGGCATGATCAACAAGGACGCAAACGTTGGCCATCGTGAAGTTTTGAATGATACGCACGGCGATTGGAACTTCAAGAAGCATTTGGGCGTGGGTATATCTCCGAGTCATCTATATCAATGCCGCTGACTGCTGTGGCAGCGGAATTATTGTACGACAAGGCGAAGACAGCCTGAGATCACGTCGAACGCGCGAAAGGAACTTGACGAGTATTTGTCGACGATTGACCACAAGAAACTGAAGCAGTGGCGGGAGAAGTACCCGGACGAGCGGGGGCACGTGATGCGAGTGGGCACGTGACTAGTCGGTGGATATATGCGCCGCGGTTTGTACCGATTCAGTCGAAGTACCCGGCAGGGAAGATATTATGGAAATGATTGAGAGCGAGGAAGAGAAGCGTGGTGGAATGTGGGCTAAAGCAAAGGTCCCGCAAGCTTGTTGAGACGACTCATCGATCTCGAAGGACAACAGTGAGTGGATCGGTATTTCATAATGCTATGGAAGGTGATATAACTTTTACAGGCTGGAGAGTTTGAGAGTCCAAATCAAACTCGTTCGGCGATTCCAGCGGCATCATATGCCCGGGATATGCGACATCCTTACGGCCGAAGACGAAACGTCTGAAAGCATCGACGAAGCGGATCGTCCGGAGGAAGATACGCTTCAATTGCCGTCAGACTTCACGGCGCAGGAGGGACCTGTACGGACTCGCGAAGCTGGCTGATAAAGAGATGGAGATTCGACGCTGCTGCGCCGAGGACGCACTCCAGGACATGAAGCTCGCGATCCGGATCCTCAAGATCGACGTGAAAAAAAGAAACAGAACGTATCCGGTGGCGCGGGCCGGACACGGGCCCAGGCACAGCTCAAGAAGGACACGAAGCGTCGAGATCGGAGTAGGAAACGGTATAACGCTCATTTTGATGAAATGGTCAAACGGGGTACGATATCAAGGACCCGACATTCCAGCGGGTAGCGAAGGAGGCGGCGGAAGGCGCAGAAGATATGACCGAACCCCGTGTTACGGGATCTGGGAAAGTAAAAGGGAAGGCTGAGGAATGGTTCTGGCGCGAAGGGAAGGACGTTGGCAATGTCAAGAAGATTACACAAAAAAGACTCACAGAACTGAACGACGAAGGTGAGCGTGGGCAACTGCTCGAAGCGCAACTGATATGTAATATTTCTGCAGACCTTCGCGTTCGCTACTTTAGGCCGTGGGCGGACTGGAAGCGACGGGACGAAGAAGTTTGGAACATTTCGTTGGCGAACGCTGCAGACGTGGGGATACAAGAGGCGAATGAAGCACTGCAAGCGCACTGTGCATATCTAGAACGGCGAGGGAGATCTCGCTCTTCTGAGCACGGGCCGATGCGGACGATGCGCGCAGTGTGGGAAGCACAGGGAAACGGCGCGTACGCGTTCAAACGAGCGGCGTTCTATACGGTTCTATACATCCTTGAAGGCTGGGGCACAGGAGATGAGGCAAATCGCAGGAGATTTAGACAACGGGCGTGGGTGGATGAATGGCAGCTTCGGGGTGAATCTCTACTGCGATTCATATTTACTTTCTGACGAAGATACCAGATTCAGGGAATACCGACGTAGTAGAGCCAGCAGCTAAAAAATCTCGCATTTTGTAGATATTACTACGACTCGGTATTGAAGATATTTAATTGACGAGGACAGTGTATCGGGATCTCAACGCCGGAGGAGGAAACGGGGATAACGGCGACTTCGCCGGTCAGCTGACATGTACGTTTCTGGACATGATAACATGATTGCAGACTGACATCGCCATGTACGACCGCGAACAGGAATGTCTCGAGGTTAGTCAGCAGCAGTGCAGCAGGAGATTTTTGGATACGGTAAGATTGTTCGTTATGTACCTGTTCGCAACATGAAACAGGTTCGCGCACATCGGCATCACGACGGGAAAGCCCGGATGTGGACAAGGAGACAGCAGTATACAGGGTGCGCAGACGGCGTTGGTGAACTTGTCGATCGAAAGAGACGTCAAGAAAGATCGAGGTACCAAGAAAAATCTACAATACTTCACAGGCCAGCGCGCATCCTCTCGAACTCCTCGCAAGCGGCGGCCAAGACACGAATAAAGGCAAGCAGTCCTTTGACAGTCGACGGCGACTTGGTCAAGGCGAGGTAAACGAGAAAGACGAGGCCGATGACGATGAGCACGCGGAACAGATGGAGGAGAATATACTCCAAGCCGTCCCCGAGTCGCGCGACCTGAACGCCCACCATCTGACGTGCGTGCTGAGCAAAAGGCGAATGTTGACTCAATGAAATGACCTACCTCGTCGGACGACCCGCGATACGGTGCTGGAGCACGCCGCTGACGCATGCCAGCGACGGCGCCATGGTGGATCGTGACGGCGTACCCGCCGCGCTCGTCCTGGTCTGCGAGGCGATTAACGCGTGGTCGAGCGTCTTGCTGAGGATCGAATGCGGGCGGCGGTGGACGATGGCCAGGGACATCGGCGCCCCAGTCGGTTATGTGAATGCGCACGGCGCTCGCGTCGTGCTGCTGTGCGTCGTGTTGCTGCGCGAGGGGCACGCCACCGTCGGGCGCGCGCGGCTGAGGGGGCGCGTAATGGATAGAAGGAGGGAGCAACGGGGAGGACATGAGGTCAGATGCAGAGTGTGCGCTGTTTGTACCGCTGTCAGTCTGTGCCAGTGACCAAACAGAGCTCACTGACGCTCCGACCGACCCGCAACCGTTCGAAAACGCGCAATCGAACGAGCGCCGCGAGTGCTACACGGGGCCCCAGTGCGCCTTTGAGCATCGCGCACTCGTCGCGGAAACCTGACGTCTAGTCCAGCAGCACGAGTCCGACAATGGTCGCCGCACTGCACGACAGCGAATTCCACAACGTGCACTGCCCGCAACTACAGCATCGATCAGTAGGAGGTGCGTTCACTGTACACGCTCGACACTATATTATTCTGATGAAGCGTCAACTTGCGTAGCTTTCTGTAGACCTCACCGGACTGGATCGCGGTCGAGACGAGGTGCGTTCCGCCACAGTGTTCGACTTTTATCAACGGCACACAAACCAAATATGCAATACAGAATACGATTTGAACATATGGTCGCGGTAAGCTCGACTCGAGTCTGAATTGGCTCATGTACAGAAAGACACAGCATCAGCAAAACTGAGGAACACTGCCACCGAGAGAAGCGCGTCCTGATTGGCTAAAACCTGGCTTCTTTTGGTGGCTGTGTTTTCCCGTTTTCACGATGTGGGGAACGTTCTCATGGCCGTAATGCGCGGGGACAGTGGTGAGTTCATTGACTGTCTGGTTCTTTTCATTTTCCGCTGACATCGCGGCGCAGCGGATACCTGTACCATCAGTGCCGTGTTGGCAATGTCTGAGGCGGGCGGTGGCGCGCGACAAGGAGGCGAACGCCCATGCCCAGCGTACACAGTTTCCTCGGCCAGAGCTCCGTTGGCCGAGAACTGTAGCTCCGTGAGTCCGCGGCGCTGCACTCCTCGTTTCTTGTTGGCTGAAGGAGGGCAGCCCGCAAACTTCGCGTCCACACGCACATCATCGTCGGCGGCTCCCTCGTCGTCCGGCCTATGTCATCGTCTCCGTGAGTAAACTTATTATCTTAGTCGTGCGGACTCTGCTAATACATCATGTCCTGGAATTCGCTCAAAAATCTGTAAATTGACGTCTCAGTCGCATTCGACGCCCACAACGTTGGACTCGGGGATAACGGCTAATCACCGCGAGATGTTGACAAGTAGTATCATGACTCTGAGGCTCACGGCGGGAAACTCCGACTCTTGCGAGCGTGAATGATGTTCAAGAGCGAGTAGCATGCGCAGATGGTACCGGTATCATGTTACTCGACGCTATGAACGAGGGATGTCACGGTCGACAACAGCTCGACTGCGTTTGCCCTTGTACGCTCGCATTAATAAAATATACACATGAACTTGGGACATAGGATTTAACTTTGAATTTTTTGCGCAGTCATGTGGAGAGGAGGTTGTGAGCAGACTGCATTTATTCGAGCATCACAAGCCCGGATCGGAACAGCGGATGCAACACGTGCAAAGTCCGCCTCCGCTTTTCTTCCTCCCACGTCGACGGACCGTGCGCGCTGCAGCGCGCACTGCGCACCGTTCGTCTCCCCCGCTCATCACCCACCAAAGCGCGCTGCCTGCGCTGCCGCGCTCAAGGGCGGAATCGCTGCATGCATGCGCGACTGAGCGCTGCGTCAGCGCTGCGCTCGCTGGATCCGCCGGGCTGCCGTGCGTCGTGCTGCGGGCAAGCTCGCCTCTGGCGACCTGGGGCCGGCGCCGCAGCTGCGTCACGATTACGTCGAGCCCACGAGCGCCGTCTTGTCGACGCCGGCCATGCAGCTGCGACGTGCGCGCTGCGGGGGCCGCACGACTTTGCTCGCCGTTGCACGCCGGCCGGCGTGCTGGATGACCCTGCCACCCTTCCCGCCCCTCCCTGTTCTTCCCTTCACTGTCCCCTATGCGCGCCCCTGATTTTCCTGTATTCACGAGGCCGTCCGTATGTTATATTAATATACTAATATGTAATTTCACCTTTTATGTGCTCTATCCATGTTATTCACGCACTGTACAGCGTCATCGTGGCTCTATTGGGCGCACAGTAAGTTACCTAGTGCATTCATGTACTATCCAAGGATTTAAGCACTGTACATAAGACGAAGCGGTGATAAGCGCAAGCTCCGTCGACCTCGTATAATATGTGAGACTTCAATTACACAAAACATCTCCAAATCACTGACATATGTATCACAATTCTCATCCGCAATAGCAGTGAGCACAAGCACTCAGAACGCGCTAAGTATGATAAGATAATACTCCAGCAGTCGCTGCTGGGGACTATTCTTGGCGTGGCCGGGCGGTCGGCCGTACGGCCGGCCGGTCCCTCCCCCGTCCCTCCTAGGCCTCATTTCTGGAGATATGTACGACCAGTTTCTGATCATGTGGTCCTATGATTTGTAAACTTCGGCCTACATCGGCACGTAATAGTAACTGATTCTAGGACGCGATATCTAACCAACGGCGACCCTCAGCAGTGTTGCTATTGTGTTGGAATGGACTGTCGCGCCCAGCGCGGCAAACTTGGCGCCGTACTCGCGACCTCGCCCAGCGGATCCACTTCAGGAAGTGCAGCGGCGTCTTCAAGTTTGCGCGGGCGAGCGAGGGCTTAGTCACCTTTTCAAGAATCTGGTAGCAAAGCTGGAATATCGCTGAGAACTCGCAGCAAAGCTGGTTCTTCAGATGACCATGCTGTTCTCGCAGACCTTTAGGTTTGTCTTGGACCAGTTGACATGCTCCGGGACCAATATCGGCCAACAATTAGGCAGTGGTACTTATGGCCGTCGGCCGTGTTCGCGCAGCGCGCAGCTTACCTGACCGATACCGTACGCGAGCTGCTCGTGTCGACTGAACGAGCTCCGCGCCTGCGAACCTGAGTGCGCGACCTGCCCATTCTATTAATAATTCCGAGAACTAGAGCAAACGCGGGATCCACAACGGAAACTCAATCGGCGGGAATGGTGGGAAGGGATCGTTAGGGATCTTCGACATGGCTCAAAGTTCGAACGAGCACACGCCGGGGTCCAAAGCTGCGTCAACGGTCGTAGCTCAGCGCATTGTACCTCTCCACAAAGAGCCCACGCAGCAGCACGACGTCGCCGACAAATACACATCTACGGTGTTGTCGACCTATTCTACGGTAACCTATCCGTACTCTGCTTTGGCTCTCCCCTTTGGCCCAGCGCATGGAGCCCCGAAGGTTGACATGTTTGACCCGCGGCGCAAACTCAAATTTCGCATCTTGACTCTTGCCGCAACACCACCGCCCAAGGGACTTGTCCCAGCAGAGCGAGTATTCTCTTAGAGCTTGAACCGCCATCCACGACGTCGTTCAACCGTTCAAAGTGGACCATTTGACATGTCGACGTCGCAAACGCCAGCCAGCTGGCCTACCATACGTCCTGCCTCTCTTATTATTGCCACGATGCCATCGCTTGAAATATTGGGCGAGATCATCGACTGGTCCGCCTGCGCACGCGACGTCGTGCCCTGGCTGAAAACCAGCCGCGCATTTCGCAAGCGCGCCCTAAAGGCGCCCGCGTATTCGCAATACATCATATGGCCTCCGAACGGCTGCACCATGTCCATGCCTTGCCCATCAGGCCTTCGTGCGATGCTCAAGAATGGTGTCCCAACGAGGTCGTTGGAGCTGTCTGTTTCCTTCAACTCAGGTGTCTCCTGCGACTACATCGCCAAGCTGAAAGGCCTGATTCGCCGGTATGCCCTTCCCAGGGCTTCCAAGCTTGTTCTTCGTTTCGTGGACTGCTTTGACGATGATCGCGACATCCCACACCTGGCAACTTTTTTGAACGCGCCCGCGCCGCGCCTGCGGTCCTTGGAAATCGGCGCATTGGGCCCTGTGCCTTACATTCACGAACTCACACAAATGGAGCTGTTCAACGGCCATGCGCCGCAGCTGCGAGAAGTTTTCTTCAACAACTTTGAGGTGCCGATGTATAAGATTCGCGCTTTTGACGGTGTGGAGGTATTGTCTGTCCACTCCCCCTGGGGTTTTGTCTCCCTTGGCCCTTCGGAGACCTTCCTCGGCGGCTGCTCTCGTATTTACCAGCTTGAACTCTTTGTGGCACCCAGTATCGCCGGTACCGATTTCGCTCTCCCGGCACTCCACGATAGCATAGCTTCCCTGCGCGAGCTCGTCATTCACATTGGCTCTCAGAGGGACTCCTCGCTTCGACTCCTCAACCACTTTGGAAACGAGGACATGAAAGTCATCAGGGCGCACGGCCACCTGGACGCATTCGCATTTCCGCGCGGATTTGTATCCGCCCTCATTCGCTCACTTCCAGGACTGGAATCGGCGCACGTTGAACTCTCCATCCGTCGAACGACATCTACATACAGATTTACGTTTAGACGACATGGTGACGAAACTCGACGAGCCCGCTGCTTCAGCATCGACGACGTTTCACCGACTTGGAAGGTGCAGGTCAGAAATATGGCGAGGGAGTTGGACTCAGAATGCGGCATGCCCGGAAATGTGGTGCACGTCAGCTCATCGATGAGCTTACTCCCAGTGTTCGCTGCCTTATCCGCCTCTCGCTCTCCTTTCTCCAATCTTACAAAACTGTCTCTTTTGGTGGACGAACTTTCCCCACGTCATGAAGAGGTGAACAAGCGGATTCCAGCGCCCGCCCTTTCCCTCGTGGTGTTCCTCGTTGCCCCGTGGAAGCTCGCTCGTTTCCGGGAAGGGAATGACCATCGGCAGGCCTGGGAAACCTTGCAGTCGTGGGTAGCTGTGGGAGACACCGTCGCCATCTCGATCAAAGCTTCATCCGACGCCTGAATGTTTTTGTTGTTCTCTCTCTGTTGCTGCTGTTGCTATCATCTTTTGGCGCTATCTTCCTGCTCCCATGCACGTGTAAATATGCAAGTTCAGCCTCGGTATTCATTACCTTAGTACAAAAGTCTCCGAATGCCGCCAGTAGAATTTGATCATTCAATTTTAGAGAGTTGTTGGTACTCCAAAGCAGGCCTTTGCCGTCGGGGCTCAAGCTAACCGCTTCAAGCCTTCGAACCTAGGAACCACATATGATGGGCGATGCTCTCTTGACAGCACAATCGAATATGATCCCAGAACTCAGCGTTTCGTCCCCTCAAGAAGGAACTACTATTGAGGATACGCATGCGACATGGAGAACTCGATGGATTGCCACATCAATATCATCAATAATGCAAGAAAACCGCTTAAAAGTCCCAGAGCGCGCATTCTCTGCAAATATTCGCAAGCGGTGGCCAAAAGCATCGTGAAAACGGGAAAACACAGCCGCCAAAAGAAGCCAGTTTGTAGCCAATCAGGTCGCGCTCGGACTGCTCCCCGACCGCAACAATCTACACAACGCGGCCTCCTGGCCTCTGCGGCGTGAGCTCTCTGCCGCGGAGCGACAATGATTGTTGACATAAAAGGTAAGACTCCGCCCATGTTCAGGATTCGGTGAACGTAGCGGCGAGAATGATTAGGTGAGCACCATCCTCACATGAGCGCCGCGCTTCTGTGACAGTACGAAGCAAAGGGCACGAGACGAGCATTGGCTTTTCGAATAGCACATATGTTTGCAATGACTGCATGCATACTACAAGCAAGGTATGATTAGAGTAGTAGCAGGGTGGTCAGACGAAAACTCCAGCTGGACGATGGTCGTAGACTGCGCGGCCCAGAATCCTGTACCATATGCGAAGCAGGAAGCCATTATGTTCACCATACCCCCACTCTCGCATTTCCGACATCGCGCATGGTTGAGTGTACCGGACACTGTACGGCAGAGTGTTGAAGGAAGACCACATGATGCGATCCCAACACCCATGGCGAAGCGACAGGCTGCATATTGCATACGAGCCGTATTCGGAAACTGATAGAGTTGTAAAGTGAGCCTGCTCCGGCAGTGGCGTATGCAACTCACGGTATGGCACAGACACAATCAGCCAAATCACAAGGAAAGTTAGAACATAGCACCGCCATGGTTTGGGCCTATGTGGTCCCCGATGTTTCATTGCAGCAGCCTGCTGGGACATCTTGGGGTTATGCGTGGTGGCTATCATCACTGGTCCGAGTGCGCCATTCCGACCAGATTTTATCTCCTATCCGATTGTTCGGGATCAGCTCATACAGAGGGATGCGGTATTGCGTACTGGCTGAGCCGAGGCAAGTGCAGACCCGCCTTCGAGTTCGGGGCGCGATCTGTCGGAATCTCCAGGAGCCCCGTCTGTGAGGTCCATGGCTGATTCAGATGAAAACTCGCGCTGACGATCAATCAGTCGGCCATGAGTTTCTAGGAGGTCGAGACATTGCGTACCGGCGCCGTCGAAGATGAGTTTTCATCTACGACGGACAATCGTGCGATATTTTCTGGAAAAGCTATTTCATTGCCAATAGTAGTGGAGGCAGAACGGTCTCGCTCTTTGTCGAGCTCCGCTTGGAGGAGCAATGCCTTCTCCTTCAAAGCAGTATTGGCCAAGAATACACCCAGATCATCATCTGGTTGTCGCGCTTCGCGGGCAAGAGCGACTTCCGCGCAAATTTCCAGAGCTTTTTGTTGAGCTAGTAAAGCTCGTTCTTTCTCCTGAATGGCACACGGCAGTTAGCCCTTTGAACTCTGGTATATGGTATTTACCATCTCGGCGCAGTGAGACAGCTCTGCCGCAATCCGCCTAGCCTCTGCAATCTCATCGTTTTTCTGAACCAGCATGGTGCGGCAGCCTCCGTCGTATTCCCACTGATGTTTGTAAGCATGCAGTAGCTGAGACAAATCCTCCGTCGATTGATTTAGCGCTTCGAGCATTTGCTCTCTATGAGAACGTGCATGCGAAATGAGACCTCTATTTATGCACTTGTTTTATGAAGGCGGAATTAGGCCTGAATTATTTCTTTGAATTATCCAATACTACGCACCACATTGAGCGATACCAATTTTATCTCACGCCGAGTAAGTCCCAGCTCTGTCTCGTGTGGTTTGCTTCCCTCTTGCGACGCAGGCCCTACCAATTCGTTATCGTTGCCAGCATGAGAAACAAGGGCTATACCCGAGCTCCCACCTGGATCATGGATTGGCTCGTGATCAGCGCTGTTGGAATGAGTTGCCATCGGCCGTGGACCTGGGGTTGAGTTTTAGGAAGAGACGTGCAGCCCATCAAGGACTTAGGCTATTTACAAGCCGACCGAAACGTGGTGGTCATGGTCTGTTTGATGCGTGAAATTTTTGCGGTTGTTGATCATTATGGCACGATCATCAAGTGAGTTCAATGTGCCACGCAAAGATCATCATCAAGCGAGTTCAATGTGCCACGCAAAGTTCCCAACAAGATGAAATTTATCAGCGACGCATCGGCCACGCCTTGACGAGTCCGTACGAGTCCTCGCAGATTGAGACAAATATTATCGTATGCATCTATGACGTAGAAGCATCCAGACGCGTCAAAGTGGGAAGAATGTCGTCTGCGGCAAATCCCGTGGTTGACGGGTCACTGACTCGCGCGAGCATCGACGATCCTACGCGGCTACCTGTCAGTAATTGGTAATTTTGTGGAGGTCTGGTGGTCTCATGCTTCATAGAACCAGAATATGATGGATTCAATAAATTTCCCGGACGAACGTCGGAGACGATCCGAGAGACCCATGATCCACCATAAGCGAGCCACGTATCGTTGATTCAACGGTCATGTCCAAACGCACTATTTGCGTCTGTAACGAAAAATACCCGGTCAAAATGAGCCTTGATACCATTCCGACGGTAGTCGAGGAAGGGAGGAAGGGACCAGCTCGGGCGAGGATTCGAGAGTGGTACTCCAACGGGAAACGAGCTCATGTGGGAGAGAAATATTTTTGCTGAGTGAGGGCGCCTGGAGGGTCTCCGATTGCGCGCAGTTGCACGCAGCGACGAAGAGCCTCGCGACCGAGTTACGCGACAGCGGCACCTTCGGTAAGTATCCGCGCGGCTGGAAATGTTATCGATCGCACACCCCCAAATGAGGATGCGCTGCAGTCGGCCAGATCATCTGCGCCCCCAAATGTGGGCACAGTCGTTGGGTCGTCCAGAGACGGAGCGGAGTTTGAACGCCATATCTGGCCCGATTCGAGTCCGCGCGACGCTTCTGCTAGCAGCGATGGCAGTCCCTGACTCCAGGGACGCGGCCTACTGCAGCTTCAGTACTGCGTCCAGATTTATCTCCACTATGTGGCACGTTACATCGAAAGCCCATTGTTAAAAAAACGAAACTCGGCAGGCAGCAGGGTATAACATTCGCGCATGATTTCCCGTATTGATCGAGCTAATTGAGCCTCCCTGGATCGAGGCCCGGTCCTCCCACGCTGTTGCGCTCTCTGGGCTGTTTACGGTCGCGGTCGCCGAAGGGATCAACGTCGCCGCTGTAAACCGGATTTTGACGCCGAGGAAGCGCTTGGAAACGTTTAGAAACGTTTCGATGTCCCAATCGGCGCGCGCTCGACCTCCGGATGTGGCTCTTGTGGTTGTCCGATGATTCGCGGTCTCTCGCTCGCACTGCACGCGGAGTGACGTTGATGGTATATATCTCGATTACACTCAGGGTACTTAGATGTTATACATCCTTCCACCGGCTCTTAAGCAGCGGCCGAAGTCGTTCCCCCGGCGTACACTGGATATATGCCCTTCGCAGCAAGGTGTACAATATACAGGATATTTGAAGCAGCTTTTTTGGCCATGACTACGTTCCTGTAGACTGATAGTCTCGATATCCGCGATAGAAATTCATGGCATGCTCCACCTTCAATGTCTGCGTCCTGGGTGCACGTGGCGCGAATGGCGAGGCGCGAAGCGCCTCGCATGAGCACCGGGCAAGTTTGCAATTCAGTCATTGTTCTGTGCACCTACAACAATCCTCAGGCTAGGGTTCAGGACTTCCGTGCATAAAGCACGGCGGTACCCTAAATATTAATACCGGTCACAGCTCGTTTCCGCAAGGGCGGACAACAACGGACGCGGTCCACACCCTCGTACACCGGGTCAAGGATGCGTGGCGCACCGGAAAGGTCGTGTCGGCCCTACTGCTCGATATCTCGCAGGCATTCCCGACGGTGTGCCACGAGCGGCTTCTCGACAACATGCGCAAACGCCGGGTACCGGAAAATGTGGTCGGCTTCATTGCGAGCTTCCTCAGCAACCGCGCGACTTTCCTGCGCTTTGCCGACTACGAGTCAGCGGCGCTCGGCGTCCCGACTGGCGCACCGCAGGGCTCACCGCTTTCGCCTATCCTTTACCTCTTCTACTCTGCCGACCTGCTGGAGATAACCAATGACATGGGGAAACGCGCCTTCGCAGGCGGCTACATCGACGACACCATGGTCGTAGCCGTCTCCGAATCCTTCGAGTCCAACATCGCCATCCTTTCGCAGCTCGCACCGTGCTGCACAGCCTGGTCGTCGCGCCACGCATGCCAGTTCGACGTGAAAAAGTTTCAACTAATTCACTTCACCAGGAATGCAAAGCACGAAGCCGCGATGTCGCTACCGCTCGTGATCAACGGTGTGACCATCATCCCGGAGAAGACGGTGAAGTACCTTGGGGTCCTCATCGACAGCAAACTGCGTTGGAAGGAACAGGCAGAAGCTGCGGTCGCAAAGGCAACGAAGACGCTGCTTGCATGCGCGCGGCTATCGCGGCCAACCTTCGGTCTGCCGCATCGCTTGGTACGCCGGCTCTACGTCTCCGTTGTTCTGCCCCGACTCGAATATGGCCTGTCCGTTTGGTACTCCCCGGTACGCGACCGCCCATCTGGCAAGGGTCGATGCGGCTCGGTTGGAGTGGCACGTCAATGCGATAAACTAAACCGCCTAGCCGCACGCCTCATCGCTGGCGGGCTCAAGACCACGTCGACCGACATGCTCCTGTACCACGCCGACCTACTGCCCACAATTCTACGGCTGAACAAGGCCGCACACAGCGCAGCGGTTCGGCTGGCTACATTGCCTAAGTCGCACCCGCTCCAGGCCCTTGCCGCACGCGCAGCCCGAAGACAGCCCCGCTATCACAGGTCCCCACTCCACGAGCTCTTTGCCGCCTTCCCCGACGTCCGCGACATCGAGACCATTCACCCAGTGATGCAGAGCCGCGACGCATCGCATCTGTTCACTACGCACATCGCGTCGTCGCGCGAAGCCGCTATCCACAACGTGGCAAGCTACCACCGCGCTGGCGCCTGCATATACTCGGACGGCTCAGGATACGAAGGCGGGGCGGGCGCTGCAGCCGTATGTGTTCGCGAAAAGGAGACGCTGGTGCGCCGCCTTCACCTTGGCACTCTCGACGATCACACGGTCTACGAGGGCGAACTGGCTGGTTTGCTCCTCGCGCTGGACATCGCGCGCTGCCTCCCGCTCTCCATCCGTCATGTCACAGTCCTGCTCGACAACCAGCCGGCCGTCAGAGCGATCCGCCGTCGCCGGTGCCGCCCTGGCCAGTACCTCGTCGACGCTTTCCACCGCGAGGTTACCAGCTTGATGCGCCGACGGCACGGCCTCAGGCTGCATGTGGTCTGGGTCCCGGGCCACTCAGACGTGCCAGGAAACGAACTAGCGGACGTGTACGCTAAACGGGCCGCCCAGGAAGACGAAACCGAGCACGATATCAGGCCGCTGACGCGCGCGCTGCCCCGGAGCGCGGCTGCTGCGCGAGCAGCGTACAAATGCACGGTCGCCGCGCAACGTGAAGCGTGGTGGTGGGCATCGCCCGCGTCGGGCAAGCTCCACCGCGTTGACCCCGACGGCTCCAGCGCCCGTGTGCGACGCATGTACAAGGATCTGCCGCGGCGGTCGGCGAGCATCCTTACACAACTGCGCACGGGCCACGTTGGCTTGAACGGCTTCCTAGCGCGCATCCGGGTCGAGCCCTCCGCGCGGTGTGCGACCTGCCGAGTCCCAGAGACGGTCGAACACTTCATGCTTCACTGCTCCCGCTACACGACGGCCCGACACGCCCTCCGCACCCGCTTGAAGAAGCCTCTGTCGCTCCAGTCCCTACTTAACGAACCGTCCGCCATTCCAGCAGTCTTACGATATATACACGCCACTGAACGTTTCCCTTTATACTCGGACGAGTTACCACCCCTCCCCCCGCACACACCCAGAACGACTTGAAGCCCCCACTTTCCCCGCTCGAGCGTGTCCGTAACGCCGTTCACATCTGTGACGGCCACTTCGGCACCTCGCCCTGCACACCAGACGGTACCAGCTTCCGCACCAGACGACATAAAGCCATAGTGTACTTTTACCCCCTGCATGTAGTCCGACATAAGCCGCATATGCGGCTTGCAGTGACTGAAATGGAACACATCATCATCATCATCCGCAGGTAACCTTTTTTCTAAAAAGGAAATCTCCGCGGGTTCATCACGGAGATGCGGACTGATGTTCCGCTCCACCACAACAGCACCAAGCCAGCACCAAGTCCTGGTTTCCCGTTTGCCCAGCCAAGTCAACCTGAAAAAAACTGCAGCATTTGCAGATGTAGTTTCACTGAATCAATTTGAAACACTTATTCAGGGTCATTGAGGTTCATGGATTATTCATTGCATGAGGTCAAAAAATGAGTAGACGCCGAATCGTCGGACCATTTAAGATTCAGCGGTATGTAAACGCGTACGCCTTGCAAGAGATACCTTCACCTGTACCCTCACTACAGGAGGCTCTCGAGCCGAACCGCATGTCGCACTTGGCTGCGCGCCCAAGTGGCCTTCCTCCTTGTCGCTTGGTCCTCGACTATGTGCTTCTACCGCGTCTTCCCCCCGGCTGGCTCTGCGAGCGCTCAGATAAACAGTCGCCCGTCGATGATCAGCCAGCGACCGTCAGCTGCCACAATTGCCGCATCCCCAACGATTCGTGCCAGCGCTATACGTGCATCCGACCTGAATGCGGTCGTACCTACTGCTCAGATTGTCTGAGGACAAAGTGAGTGCCCAATTACGTAGCGACCACATATGGCGAATACATATGCAAAGCATACTGCTCACAGTTTCTCAGATACAGATGGACGGCGTACGACATGGAAGCTGGCGGTTGTCCGCAATGCCGTGGATTCTGCTGTTGTAGCCCATGCCTTGAAAAGGCCTCCCGGGACGTGCACATATGCTTGTCCTTCGAAGTTATCATTGAGCGACTGCAACGTGCCGCTAGGGCTCACAGCAGCATCCCGCCTTCGCAGCCACCTAACAAAAAGCGACGTCGACAAGCCATGCGCGCTTTATGCGACGCCAACATCGATGACAACGCCCTGGATGCTGAAATGAAAACGATCCACCAGCTCATCGGCATGAGGCCATCTGTCCGCCCCCGCACAGAGTACTGTGAACTTATAACTGGCCATAGAGGCAATCCTTTCTTGGCATAAATTTGTGGGCAACGGGCGAGTACTGATCAACCCTAATTTCTGTCGATGGTCAGGAACGTGTACATGAAATGTCACGAGTCGAGGTGTGAATGATATTTCTGTCTGACAGTAATCAGTCCTGGGCGTCTCTGCAGGATCTGGGTCCCAACATTAACCGTCATGCAGTGTTATGCTACGTCTCTCAACTTGCGCTATTTTTGCCGGTCCTAACCTCGTCGAATACACGCCGTCGAGCTAACCTGTTAGTTTGTCCTCGCGCGACAGCTCTGAGACTCGGATGCGATAATGAGATCTGCACACAGCCCCCCGAAAATCCCGATATATGTCCCATCTAAACGGGACCGAAAATCGGGCCTCCAGAGGCTCTTTCTCCCATATAAACGGGACCGAGAATTGGAACCCTCAGGCTCAGGTCTCATGAAACGGGACCGAGATCTTGTTCTCGGCCAGCCCAATGAAGACCTCTGTCGGAGCTCCCCAGCTGGTTTTCCGACCTATTTTGCTTAGCATCACACTATGGAAACATGTTTACATCTTTTCCATTAAGAATTAAGGCCTGAGAGCAGTATTGGAGCGAGTTTGTGCCCAATTAATGGTGCTGAGCTACTTCCGCGGAATTAAATTACATCCGGATTGTTCCGAGCCTACAGGTAAATGGGACCGAATTTGCCACCTCCGGAGCTCATAAACGGGACCGAAATTGGTCGAGGTCCGGATGAGACCTCAATTGGCATTTTCGGGGGGCCTCTGCACACTGACAATGTACATATGCATTAGAAGTTTCGGGGGTAGCAACAGCATGGGTGAACAGAAGACTAAGGGAGAAGACTAGGAGAAAAATCGTGAGCTCGTGGGCACGAGGAGAACTACATGGCGCAGTACAAGTACAATTATGCCTGGCTCAGGGCGCCCGGCGCCTTCTGCGCGTAAGTCACAAAATTGGGCTTCGCGATGCCGTTGAGCGTTGTGTCACGCAGCGCCATGTCGAACGGCTCCTCGAAAAGGGGCTTGAAGTTATCGGACATGGCATAGAACGGAGTATAAACAGGAACAGGTCCTTGAGCCCCTTCTTTTCCCGATAGCGGAGGCGTGGGCGGGAAGTAGAGAGACGGCGCCATAGCTGTGGCCGTTGCATGCTGCGGGTACGAATGCCCTTGAAACATTGCGATATTATTCGGAGGCGCGCTGTCCGTTGCCGGCGGTGCCGTTGCGAGAAAGCACTGGGGAGGCCGACGGACGCTCTGCGATGAGATCGGGTGGAGGGCGTGTGAGAGCTCGAAGACGTAGGGTGGGTCATCCTGCGCCGCGGGCTGCGTCGGGGGAGGGGATTGCATCGGAGTAGGAAGGCCGTTGGGAGTGTACTGCATGTTGCGAAGCGACCCCGCCAGCGGCGCGAAGGTTTGCATGGGGCTAATAAATCGCAGCGCCACCCCATCGTCGGCATCGACCTCGAGCTTCATGTAGCCCTGCTGCGCAAGTGCACCTGGAACCCGAGGCGCCTGCGCGGACTCCATTGGAAACCAATCGAGATCCGTTTGGTTGGGGCCAGGTCCTTGAGCGGGACGAGAGGTGAGCACAGGTGCTCCGCTCGGGCTATGCGATAATGTGCCCTCCGGAAGTGTTGGAGAGTAGGTTGGCGAGCCTGATAAACCCGTGATGGAGGCGCCGCTGGACGCAGGCTCGCTATTCCAAGTGATGGTCTCGATAGCAGGTCCCGGCTTGCGACCGTTGAGCAAATTAGCCCTGTCGTAACATATGCTGAGCCGCTATGATCTATGATCTGTGACTACGATAGAGATGAACGTACAGTAAGTGAATCCTAACTTCGGCAATTGTCTGAAGAATGCCTCGGCAAGGGGTCGCATGCAGTGCGAGGCACGGCTCACCTTTTTGCAGAGGGCGTTCTTGGTGAAGTTGTGGTTGTCCTTCCAAGATGCGACGAGCCAGCTCTCAAATTCGACGTTGGACCACTCGTCTTCGTCGGACATCGATGGAGACCGCAGCGACCGGCGTGGCAGGCTATTCGCACGGGTTTGAGATGCAACAGCATTGGGGTATGAGCTTCTACTTGATTTGCCCTGGGATCTCGAGCAGGGCGCGTCGAATTGGCGGTAAACCTTGAAATTAGGACAACGAGGACAAGGAAAGAGGCGCCGGCAACCTACAAAGAACGGTCCCTGGACTCTGCTCGGGCTCCATCTGAGCTGGTATGCGGTACACCTTGGCGGGGTGCTGGACGTGCCCAAGGAGCGGTGCTCACCCGTCTAGCGCGAGACGCCGCATATGTCGGGTGAGAATATAACACACCACCCGGAGGTAACGTAGGCGTGCTTCTCGGAGTCCTTGAGGCGGCGTGTGCACTCCGGGAGTTGGCCTGAACAGGGTGAGGTGCGTAGATGGACGCGCGGCGGGCACTCACCTGTGTGCCAGGCGGTGAGGATGACGAAGACGGCGCGCACATCGCGCAGAAAACACGCCGGAATGGAACGACCGTACGGCGACGGCAGGAGGGCTTGAATCTGATTCTACAACGAGGGCTTACGGCATCAAGAGCACAGCGCGGCAATCCACCGGAAGAGACGCACGCTCTATGCACTCGCTGTACATGTAACGAATGCAAATCGCCCAACAGTAATACTAATGGCCCCGACGATGCGGCAAAGTATCCGAGACTGGATTTGAACGGCATTGAGACCACGTGGGAAACGGTAGGGGTGCAAATAATCGGGTGTGTAGAAGAGAATATTTCGGGAATAGGTATCCGAGGCGTTCCAGCGTCAGTCAGCCAGTCACAAACGGGCAAGAGATCCACTGCAGACGGGCACAGCGATTCGCGTCGATGAAATTCCCGCACGGGATGAAAAGGCACCTCTTGCGCGCGCGGGAGGATTGAGAGAGAACGGGACAGCTCCCTGCGGACTGCGTATCCTCCGGGAATACTATAGTTCATTGAGACTGAACTCCACGGGCGACGACGCCACGTTTATGATGATTGCGATGCAACCAGTGGATCTCAATTAAATCAACCATGCTGTAGCTGCGGATAGAGCGTGGGGCGGACCGAGGCGACTGACGGTGCGGACGAGAAGGCATCGCAGCTGTGGAATTTCCACACCGACCGCCGGAAAATATCCGAAATTTAGGCGGTTATCACAGATAAATGGGTAAGAAAGAGCATTGATACGATTTCTGAAGGTAGTCGAGGTCGGGAGGAAAGGACGAGCTCAGGCGAGGAGTCATCACCGCGACGAGAATGGAACGCCAACCGGAGAAGAGCTCATGAGGGCGAGAAAGGGAAATCAAAGCGTTTTAGGGAGTGAGGGCGCCTGGAAGGTCTCAGACGGTAGTGATCGCGCGCAGTTGTTTGAACACAGCGACGGGGAGCCTTACGACCGAGTCACGCAATAGGTATGCGCGCGGCAGGGAGAGTTATCGATTGTACACCCCCAAATGAGGATGCGCTGCAGTTAGCCATATCATCTGCGCCCCCAAATGTGGGCACAGTCGTTGGGCCGGGTCGACGGAGCGGAGTTGGAAGGCCATATCCGGCTCGGTCACGGTTCGAGTCTGCGCGACGGTTCTGCTAAGTTAGCAGCGATGGCAGTCCCTGACTCCAGGGACGCGGCCTACTGTAGCTTCAGGACTGCGTCCATATTTCTCTTCACTAGGTGGCACGTTTCATTGCAAGCCCATCATGAGAAACGCAACTGGGCGTCAGCAGGGTTTTGCATTCGCGCTTGATTTTCCGTATTGATCGAGCTAATTGAGCCTTCCAGCATTCAATATTCAAGCCTGGTCCTCTCCCTCTGTTCTTTTGCTGTGGTGGTCGCTGATTGGACCATCGTCGCGGCTACAAACATCACTCTGACGCCGAGGAAGCGTTTGGAAACGTTTCGCAACGTTTCACTGTCCCAATCTGGCAAGTATCACCGATTCTGACACTGGTCATCCGATGATGCAGCGACTCTCGAGAGCATCGCTTATTCCAGGCTGCGCATCTGTGGCTCGTGCAGATTCGACAGAATGACGTACTGTTGATTCAACGCCCACGGTTGAGTCACGGACTGCCGCTGGCATCGCTGTTGCCATGCAGAGAGTCGGACGGGCAGTGGGAGACGGATGCTTTCCGATTCCATTGTTCGAACAAACTCAGCTCCAAGCGTTATCCTTTCGTCATGGACCGTCCACAGGCTGTGGCTGTCGACGCCCTAGATCGATGCACTCGCCAGGTCAAAGAAACTCTTGTTTCTGCTCAACACAACATCATCGAGACGAGTACTATCCTGCGCGGGTACGATGCCTGTGCAACTCGACTTCTCGATGCCGTAGACAAGCTCATGCTCCTCAACCCCCCCATCATTTTACCTACCAAGTCCTCCCCACACTTTAATCCGAAATCCACCGTTATCGAGGACTCCATCGCCGGTATGACTACTGAGTCCATCTCGGGTTCGAGGTGCGATTGTTCAAATACTTATCACGATTATTCACATTCCGATTAGTGACCCGATCGCAACTGCCGCCGCCGACGCAGTGAAAACCATCATCCCGGATCCTGAGACTGTCGCTCGTCCTGAGCCTATGGTATCCTCTACCATAGACACAGGATCCAACACCCCGAATCTGAAATTCTCAGCTGTCGCCGTACAGGCCAATACTCCTGATGCGGTGAAGGTCACTGCAGAAGTAGTCTCCTCCCCCGTCGTTCAGGAGCAATCGACCCCTTCGGACATCAAGGACAAAGGTGAATAAAAACAACTTGCTTAGAGTCACTGCTTAGCCTTGCGACAGAGGAAACTGTCACGGCATCTCCCAGACAAGAAGAGGGCATTTCAAACATTGCTCTGTACTTACCCAGTACACCGCGCATGGTGTGCTATTTCCTGGTATTCTTGGGTCTTGTGGCCCTCTTCACGTTCATCGCCCGATCTTGGAAGCGACAGGACGCTGCTGAAGCCCCGTGCTGTGGCCCCGTGCACGACCGGTGACTTGACGAGGCCTATCAAATTGCGCTGCCCAGCGTTCTCTTCCCCATTAATGTTCCTCTCACCCACGAGCAACTGTAAATACGCTTGATGAGATGCGCTGAGACGATCCTGTTTGTTCCCCGAAAGCGTCGCCAACCTATCGTTTCTCTGTACCACCCTCATATTCTCCACGTTTTCATTTTCTAATCTGCAGTCAAGTGCACCTCATCCGCCCTAGTATCTTACGCGCTCTCATTTGCACTGTCGCAAATCATGCATGGAAGTTCTTCGCCTCACTCTTCTCGGTTAAACATCGGATCTCGGATTCAACTTATGTTTATTTTCCTATTATCTACACTTTCATTCACCTTTGCACGTGAGACCTAGCGAACGAACGAGTGCAAACCGCTGGGTACGAGCTTGAGTATTCAGGCGCACAGTCCGACATAGAACGACTGTGTGTGTGTGTGAATATGTGCTGACCGAGCGGGCGCCTATATTAGGGCTCCGACTGGGAAAATCCCGAATGGTTAGCCTCCCCCATAATACTATTAAATGTTCATTGTTCACTAAGCGTGACCGTAACTCCTAAGTCCCGCCACCGCATCGACAACCACAGCGAGCCGCGTCGCGGGCCCGCTATCGCCACGCACCAGCGCACACATTTGTGGGCGCTGGTCCCCTTTGCGTACACTCATTTGAGGGTGCGCAGTCACTGGACCCACGACGACTTGGCCAACTAGGACGCACCGTCACCGACGACCAGTGCGTCTTATACGACCACCATACGCCACCATTCTTATTTGAGAGTGGTGGCAGTCTTGACACCATCTGGAAACGGTAGGGGTAATAGAAATTCACTGGCTAGGTGCTAATGCTCGTAGCGCCACGCGACACGCAAGCAGCCTGCGACACGTCGACCTCGCGACGTCACGGCCGCCAGTCTAGAACTGCAAGTATCTGCAGGCCGTGCTGCCCGGGAACGCCTCAACGTTTTATTTTTTACGGTATGTACCTCGCCTGCGATGTAGCACTGCACCAATGCTGACCTGTACCCCAGCACGCGCGCTGACGCAGGACACAAAGCATTGGCCCACATCCGTCATGACCAACGCTCAGGTAAGCTTTCCTTGGTCGCCGTTGCAGCGGTGCATTAAATAATTATAATTAGAACACCATCAACGTTGACGTCGACATGGACGACGTGAACGTGGCTGCAAGTAGTCAGGCCCCACCCGAGCGCATGGCCACCGAAGACGCGGCGCAGGTAATGCTCAATCATGGCTGTTTTTTATATCGCTGAGCTCATCTTTATTTAGAATGCAGCTGACGAGCAGGCGCCGCACCGTGATGAGCACAGTGGTGCCGAGGACGTGCCCAACGAGCTTATTCCGGGCATGCGGCTGCGACGGACTGAAGAACCCTGGCCATGCCAGGTGAAAGCTGTCGCATATGACCGGGCAGCGCGTAGATATATATGGTCGTTTTCTGGTGGGGAGGACATCCCCGAACTGCCTAGCGAAGAGTTCCCGCGCATACGGACTGATTATCGACTCGGAGTCCACGACCCCATGCAGTACCCGCAGTTCTGGCAACCCACCGCCCCTCACATGGCATGGATCGCCTACGTTCCTCGACATCGCGACCTGTACCGCCAGAACATCGTTGGCTACGTCCTTCAACGGCGTGACTGGAAGGCCATCGAGGAGGGGGCAGTGTACGGACGGCTACAGGGCCCCCTGCTGGCGCGTCTGCAAGATGCTTTTTTTGGAATCCATGCCGTTGTTCTCCCGCTCATGCGGGAGGCGCGGACGCGCCTGCTGCTTCCCACCGCCACAATAAATGACTGTATCCGCCTGCTCTCTGATCTCCACACGCTAACGGCGACATTCCGTGAGACTGCGAAGCTGGTGACACGAGTACAGCGTGGCATTGCGGAACTGCGGGCGTTCTACCTTTTCAGGCTTGACGTCCGGCACCATGTCGGCAACGAACACTTTGTTTCGAAGTACATGTTCGACTGTGTCGGTGTCTTCACGACGGACAGAAGCATGGCCGATCTGTTGCACCGTCTCGGCATGCCAGTCTGGCTGGTTTCGAAGTCAATGCCGCAGGGGATGAAGAAGGAGGCCCTCCGGCCGCCCAGGGAGCACTGGCGATTCGTCGAGATGAAGCCTCTCGACTCTCTTGACGCCGAGGGTCGCGACTGGCTGGGACGGCAGTACAGCGGGTCTAACACGCCACCGCTGTACGACTCTGACGATGGACGCGCTGTCACACCGCAGCCTGAAGCGGTCGATGCTCCGTCGAGTGATGCTCGAACTGGCCGCCGTGGAACGACAGCTCCACCACCGGCTCGATCCTCACGCGCGCGGTCCAAGTCGCCTGCTCGCCGAGCAGCACGCGTGCGACCGCGTTCGCCCGCCCGCGGTTCATTCTGGCTGGCACCGACCATAGATATGTCGGGAACAACATACGATGTACCGCAGTACATGCTGCGAGAAGAAGCTCGTCTAAACGGTGTGCCATCTCTGTCTTGAAGCTTTATTTACTGATTCATGTTCGCCAGAGAAAAGCCGGTCGCATCGACCTCCGGAGGCCCCGCCGGCCTGGTGTCCTAGGACCTGGGCGACAGACCCTGGACAGCAAGCGACCCAACGAGACGATTTGCCGGCATGGGTGCCTCAAGTCCCGGCTTGGCTCGAGCATGTTGCGCGCTCTGTGGACCGCTCACTCTCGCGCGAATTCCGCTTGTGCGCACCCGATACCGTACACCCAGTGCCACAGGAACGCTTCAAGCAGATGCTTCAGTACACGCTGCCACCGTTCCATATGCTGTTAGCAAAGAATCCAGGACGCATGCGGTATCTCTTTCGGTCATGGGCTGCGTTGCGGGACTTCTGGCTGCGACGTATTCTTCGAGAAGGATTCTGCGGTCTTGCCGCGGGCACTTGGAGGAAGGTGTTGGACGACAAGTACAGCATGGACGGCGCGCTCAAGGCCTGGATAGATGTCAACTCAAAAAACGTGCGGGTGATGGTAATGGACGTCGACGTGGGCGACAACACCGGTTCGAGGGACATCACCACCGGCGATAACACAGCGCCAAGCGCACCGGAAGCGGGCGGCATGGGCTCCGAGGTCAATGCTGCACGCACCTCCTCCGCCGCCTCCTCCATGGCGACTCCAGCGCCAAATGACAGCAACCTCGCTGTGCCCAGTCTGCCAGCATCAACCCAGTATACGCGTGTGCCGGAGGCAGGCGAGGATCTGCTGATCCGTGCGGTGCGAAACAATGTAGAGCCCGAAGGGTGGATGGATTGGGCGGTGCATGGGCAGATGTTCTATGAGCGCGAGCAATTCTCGATGTACCTTGTCGACGATGCCGATCGTGAGCGCGTTGTAGGGTCGCAGGGAGAGTGGGATGAGTTCTGGGATTACAAGAACCGCCGTATCCTCCTGTTCAAGAAGTCTTCGCATTTATTGTCTGAGCCTGGCGTCATGCCAGATGTGGAGATCTTGCTGAACGAGGCGTGCCTAAAGTGGCATAGCTCGATAGCTGATGCAGACGGTCTTGCCCAAGCATCTCGGGCAATGTGGATGGCCACTGTGTCCCTCCATAAGGTATATATTTTATCGCTCCTAGCACTCAAGGTACTCATGATTTTAGACTGCAAATAGGGCCGCTTCCAGTTCAGTAGCTACTCAGCCTTCACCTCCAGCTCGTGCGCCGGCAGATGCTCCCGCACATGACAAGCGACCGGCGCCAGACCCTGTCTATGGGTATCATCCTGAAGTGCCCAACGGGCACCGCATCAAATCCTTCGTCATACGTCAACAAGAATTACCACTCGAACGTCTTGACCAACCTGAAGTGCGAGCGTTCCTCATCTGGGAGCTGCAAGAAACGGCCTTTCGATTTCAGCTTCGCGACCTTGACGTGTACATTCTCAAGTCGCTGAAGCTGTGGACGCCGTCTATACAGAAGAGTAGGGAAATGTTATGGGTGAATTGCTGGGGAGGAGAGGATGGATTTGTACCGCTCGGTTTGCACTGCCCGCTGCATACGGACCCTGACCCCACAAAGCGTGCTGCGAGCATTTATAGCCTGTGGAAGGTCGTACGTGCTTGGCCGCGGTGCCGCGAGGTGCCCAATCTACGCCAATACACTGCCACGCAGGGTTTATCAGTTGAGACGCTGTTGGTGATCGAGCGCGAGGTCTGGAGTTTCTATGCTCAATCCTACTATGACTACTTTGGCGTCCTGCCTGTAATCCCCACCTGTATGCCTGCCAACCCATTTCTGTCCTGATGTACCGACTATTTGCCCGTGACTTTTGCACACTCTCAGGCCGCTGTGACTCTCGTCGGTCAGCCAATCACAAACGGGCAAGAGATCCACTGCAGACGGGCACAGCGATTCGCGTCGATGAAATTCCCGCACGGGATGAAAAGGCACCTCTTGCGCGCGCGGGAGGATTGAGAGAGAACGGGACAGCTCCCTGCGGACTGCGTATCCTCCGGGAATACTATAGTTCATTGAGACTGAACTCCACGGGCGACGAGGCCACGTTTATGATGATTGCGATGCAACCAGTGGATCTCAATTAAATCAACCATGCTGTAGCTGCGGATAGAGCGTGGGGCGGACCGAGGCGACTGACGGTGCGGACGAGAAGGCATCGCAGCTGTGGAATTTCCACACCGACCGCCGGAAAATATCCGAAATTTAGGCGGTTATCACAGATAAATGGGTAAGAAAGAGCATTGATACGATTTCTGAAGGTAGTCGAGGTCGGGAGGAAAGGACGAGCTCAGGCGAGGAGTCATCACCGCGACGAGAATGGAACGCCAACCGGAGAAGAGCTCATGAGGGCGAGAAAGGGAAATCAAAGCGTTTTAGGGAGTGAGGGCGCCTGGAAGGTCTCAGACGGTAGTGATCGCGCGCAGTTGTTTGAACACAGCGACGGGGAGCCTTACGACCGAGTCACGCAATAGGTATGCGCGCGGCAGGGAGAGTTATCGATTGTACACCCCCAAATGAGGATGCGCTGCAGTTAGCCATATCATCTGCGCCCCCAAATGTGGGCACAGTCGTTGGGCCGGGTCGACGGAGCGGAGTTGGAAGGCCATATCCGGCTCGGTCACGGTTCGAGTCTGCGCGACGGTTCTGCTAAGTTAGCAGCGATGGCAGTCCCTGACTCCAGGGACGCGGCCTACTGTAGCTTCAGGACTGCGTCCATATTTCTCTTCACTAGGTGGCACGTTTCATTGCAAGCCCATCATGAGAAACGCAACTGGGCGTCAGCAGGGTTTTGCATTCGCGCTTGATTTTCCGTATTGATCGAGCTAATTGAGCCTTCCAGCATTCAATATTCAAGCCTGGTCCTCTCCCTCTGTTCTTTTGCTGTGGTGGTCGCTGATTGGACCATCGTCGCGGCTACAAACATCACTCTGACGCCGAGGAAGCGTTTGGAAACGTTTCGCAACGTTTCACTGTCCCAATCTGGCAAGTATCACCGATTCTGACACTGGTCATCCGATGATGCAGCGACTCTCGAGAGCATCGCTTATTCCAGGCTGCGCATCTGTGGCTCGTGCAGATTCGACAGAATGGCGTACTGTTGATTCAACGCCCACGGTTGAGTCACGGACTGCCGCTGGCATCGCTGTTGCCATGCAGAGAGTCAAACGGGCAGTGGGAGACTCGTCCGTGCGCCATAGATTCACACGTTATGATATGACCGCACGCCAACTAGCACAGGTATCGCTGGCTCTGAGTCTCATAAACGGCACTGGTGGTCTCCCGAGTCCCGACTGCCAGCTTATGCTTACTCTCGGCCTTCACAGTCCCCACACAACGTGCGGCTCTGGGACTGATCATGAAGTCGTCCATTCAGGTCTAGTGACAGCCGAACCTCTGCACCTAGCTATGACTTCCCCGTTCATTTTTGCGATCATGCTGCGTCCTAGCGCTCGCCGTGCTTGAACAATGCCAGCTTCATACAGCCGAGCCCGTACGAGAGACTTTATGAACCACCGCTCAACGGTGGCACAATCAGGGAGACTATTCCACGCGCTCACGGTTCAGAAATTTTTGTCATCGGCCTTTTAGGGCACTAGATGCTCAAATGCGCTCATAGAAAACTCGCTGGATTGGCATACGTACGTCTCTTCCCGGAGTTTAGCCTACCCCTCCAGCCCCATTTCCTCTGCTATATATCATTAGACAAGGGCGCAATTGCATGCGACCCCACTCACGCGTGTCTACGAGGGAAAGTCTTGTCATTTCATAAAACAGCAACGATAATTCTTCTCGACCGAACTCGAACGGCGTGGGAAAGTTCAGGTGGGTCGAATATGGGCCGGATGAAGGTCTGAAGACATAATTGTTCGTTGCATCCGCGCCTGGTGGATTCTCCAGTGTGAAAGTCAATGCTACGATTTTCAGCGCCTGTTGCAAAGGTCTCATTATGCAGATGCGTCGCACCTTTGTCATTGGCCCAGGGAGGACGAAACTTGAGCGAATACACAGGGCCATTCTCCCCCAGCTTGTCGTCTTCCCCGATGGTGACGCCCGTCAGTTGCTCATAGAGGGAAATGAGAGAAACTAGAACCTATGATCAGCACTGAAACGATACTGTAGCATTCTTTCTTTTAAAAAAAACTTACTATAAGGTTGTGTAACCGCATCAGCGTGGGACTTCCGGCGCTCAATTTGCGCCAGTTCCTCGAGAGCGCGCTCGAGTTGAACCTGGATACTATCCCCGGTGCAATCAACGCTGCGCTTTGCTGTCTCCAGGAGGGAGCGTGCTGACACGTCCCAGTTATTAGTGCTGGAGCAAGGACTATAAAACGACCACGCGCACCTTCTTGATAATGTGTCGAAGCAGCAGAGGCCGATGAGACCTCGGAAAATTTCTCGCATCGATCGACGCACATTCCCAGAAGCTAACAATAAATGAGATTTAGAAAGAAAATGCAGGCCAGATTGGGCACCGTAAGAACCATCTCCTTCTTGTCCTGTACGGTGACCTGAAGCTCGACTTTTGTAGGGCCCGCCAAACGACGACATTTGACCGGTTGAGAACGGTCGGGGGTACTGGGTCCTTGATCCTCGTCGATTTTGGCCACGTCAGAAAGCCGGGTCGACGACATTACCGCCGGGGCACTCATGATAGTGTCGGTGCGCGCTGGCATTCGCGCGAGGCTGTGTGTCACACGATCAAGGTCATGAACGTTCTGAACCGTCGACGTCGGATATCGCTCAGGCGGTTCCTTCATAAGAGGCGAATTGTGGTGCCTAGAACAGGAGGTTCATTTATAAGGCATGGTCAAAACGATGTGGCACAAAAGAAAATGCAGTCACTTTTCTTGGACCGGTTCTAGTAGCCCGCTAAGCTCCGCTAAGGTCTCAACGGCTGTGCGCATCATATCGGAAACCTGTCCATCCCACCCACCCAGTGCATCGCCCTTTTACGAGTCAGTTGACAACTTACCCCCGTGTGAGAGTCACTGGGGGGTTTCCCGGTGCCACACGAGTGCAGAGGTTTACAAGTGAACATCGTCGTCAGGCGGTGCTCTTCTAGTTCTCACCCGCATTTTTTCCTCCCATTCAGGCCCCCACTCCGCGATGTAGCGTTCAGACAGGTCGTAGATCGCGAAGACTCGTAATGCGAAAATTTACCAACGGTGACGGCCGCTTGCGGCGAATGACTAAGCCAGAGAGATTCGGGTTCGTCAATCTGAAGACCACCCCCCTCCGCAGAGAGACCGGCCACCTTGCCTCAATGTTACCAGCGGAAACGAGGTAAGTCTGACTGGCTTAGGAGTCGGTGATAGAGGTGGCTGAGGAGTCGGGGATAGAAGTGGTTGTCTCCCGTGTCACTGACGCTGGGTCAGTCGCAGCCGTCGCAACCACCACAGGCACGTCATGGATCTTGGTGCCGTCACAGAAATCATCTGGAGTCGGTGATAGAGGTGGCTGAGGAGTCGGGGATAGAGGTGGTTGTCTCCCGTATCACTGACGCTGGGTCAGTCGCAGCCATCGCAACCACCACAGGCACGTCATGGATCTTGGTGCCGTCGCAGCAATCATCTGCAATCCTGGCACTGCGACGCGATCAACTTGAGATAGGAGGTTGCATCTGCAACTCGGACCACAGGTTAAGACTGTGAATCCCTGGAGGCTGTCGGGTGTGGTGAATCCTGACGCATGCACGGGCCGTCGCGGATGTCCGCGCAACGGTGGTGGTGAGTCTGCTCAGATCTGTGGCCAGTTGCTCCATTGTGGTGCTCTCAAGACGCCACGTGCGTCTCGGCCCCAGGACAGCCGCTAATGCGTGGTCTCAAATGGTTTAAATACAATCTTCATTTCTTCCTTCCCCACACCTTCTGTCACAACCCATAAAAATCTCTCTCCAACCATGTCTCTGAAACAAGACCCTGAATTCGAAGGCTTGGTATATGAAAGAAGTACTCTAGCAGACACGTTGCGCAAGTCAAGCGAATTCACCGCCCTGAAGAATCAATCGCGACACCTTGCGATCTCTGTTGCGAGAATCATTGCGCTCAAGGTATGCAAAGGGTTCATTTAGTTTATACGTACAGACATTCACAGGATAAAAGAACCAGATTAGAAAAAGGGTAGAAGATCTTCTCTCCATCGAAGGCCTAACTCCGGATGCTCGTGATATTTGTAAGTGATGAGTCACATGGTCATGAGATGATATTTAGAGGCCCCAGTGCAGAGCATGGTAGACGAGACAGTGTCGCACGCTGTATCATGAAGCAAATGCTCTATATTGGAGTATGTCGGCGAGAATGCACAGCATAAACAGGTTGGGGGTAATGAATGACTGGCGGTGTGGGGATAACCGTCTCAGAGTCAGGGAAAGAGGACGTAGGATGCAGGAGGCCAGCGTGGTAAACCATTTGCATGTGCACATAGTGAAAATCGACCTCGTCTTTGCTCTGAAGCCGTTTGTGGACGTCTTGGCGGCGCTACCGACTTGGACCGGGGTACACTTCCTTCGGAGCCGCTCGTGAGCTTGCCTACTGCGTGAAAGGAGAGTCGCCGCAGGGCTGAGCCCGCTGCGGACGGCCGTGCCGCGCCGAGCTCATCGCGCAGACATGGTCCGCTGCACGCTCGGAAGAGCCGTGCGGCTTGCGATGAGCCGTCGCCTACTCACGCTCCGTGAAACGTAGCAAGTTGGCGTGGGTGCCGTCGGCCCTGTCGAAAGTTGACTGCCACGGGGTTGCGGCCGTCGCAGTCTCCACTGCCTGTCGCGCGCACCCTCCGCGTCGATGGCAAGGATCTGCTGCATGGCTCTAACGAGCGGTGCGTCTGCACTAGATCGTTAATAACCTGCGCCGTCTGTAGTCCGAACGAAAGTCGCGATCCCGAAGGAAATGGGCGCGCCGCGCCGATACGCGTGCGCCGTCGTCGACAAGTGTTAATAGACGTTTGTGCAGAGCATCGCGCGTCGTGCGCGCGCGCGTGTTGCCTGCACTGGGTCCCGTCGTGGTCCGCTAAGTGACGGAGTGAAAGCGCCGGCAAAGCTCTGTCGTGGCAGATGTCCGGCTGCGTCCACGCTAACATCGCCAAGTTTCATGTTCTGCGGTGCGTGATGTCCTACGCCCGCTGGCTGCGAACTCACATGGCGGCCAACCGCTCATGAAGCTTGAAGCCGCGCCTCTCCCTACTGCAGGTCTGCATGGGTTGACCGACGCCGGTGTCGAAGACATCGTCGGGTTGCACTACTCGCCGCAGTATGCGCCTGCGTCGTCTGGCCTTTCTTTCGTGTACTGTTGTCGCGCCGCCGTCCTCCACTGCTCCTGCCCTCCACTGACGTCGTATCACGGATTACGGAGCCCGGGTATGCGGCTATCGCGCGCGTCGTCAGGAGCCGCTGCACTGAGCTCGCCTCAAGGGCGCCCCCACCCCGTGAATATTCTGCCGCCAGTCGGTGGTGGGATGACGAAACCATCGCGGTCGAATCAGATTCTCGGGTCGGGGCGTCCCGTCGCGCGTCCTGCGCCACGCCTGTACGTGGAACGCCAGCCATATTTTCTTAATCCGCGCCTGAGACAAGCTTCCAGCCGCAAATTTTGCGCACTGAAACGGGGTCGTCGTCGGTCGTCCTGGTCCGTCGGTGCGTGGCCTTCGCGCCGCGACGTCTCGACACTGACACGTTGCGTGCGCTTTCGACGTCCTCGTCGCCGGGAAGAGCTCGCCAAGTTCGAGCAGAGCTGTATCATGCTCGCCGGTCGCCAGAGCATTTGCGGCGTGCAGATATGTCACGGTTGCCATACTGTCCTTCTGGTCCCCCTGCGGCTCCCCTGTCGCCTGGATTATATATAGGATTCCCTGAGTCGTCTGTTGCCTAGGCTGTACCGCAGTTGATGTGCCGCCGCTGAACGTAGTTCAGGGCACCCGCGAACAGCGTGAGAGCGTTGCACATGGGCGTCGTTTCAGCTGCCGCGTGGCAACGGAGGACGAATAGCCCGCACAATGGCGCGGCTAGTGAGCGCAGCCGCCCAGCTGTCACGCAATGTGCGTGTGTGCGGCGGAGCGCGAGATGTAGCGCGGGAACGGCTCGCGCCCCCGCCGTTTCTGATTGCGTTCCACGACGAAGAAGCTCCAGCCCTTGCAATTGCAGGGCTGGTTCCTGGGGTATTCCGGCAACGCCTGCAGGCGCTGCGGGGCTACGGGGCGCGCGGCAGCGTGAGAACAGCGCGCACCTGCGCCGACTGCGCCTCCCGCATCGCAACGACAGATAGGAGGAGCCCCAGCCCGTGCAATTTCCCAGGCTGGTGCACGCAACGGTCTGCCAGCGCACACGCGGGACTGCTGGGCGGCTGGGCGCCATGGCGGTAGGGGGGACAGCGCGTCCCCGCGCCGACTGTGCTCTCGCGTCGAAACGAAAGACCACCAGTACGTGCCAGCCCGTGCAGTTGCACGGGCTGGTTCGCGCGAACGGCTCTCAGCGCCCGCGGTACGTGGCTGGGCGGCACGGCACGGGGCAGGGCGGGGCGGCGTGGAACCAGCGCGCGCCCGCACGGTTGCTGTTCCGGCGTCGAAACGAAGGCCTTCCAGCCCACTCGCACAGGTTGTTGCGCGCAGTGGTCAGGCAGTGCCCGCGCTGCCTGGGTGGGCGGCGGGGAGCGGAACGGCGCGGTGACAGCGCAGGCTCGGAACGGAGGACCGCCAGCCCGTGCAATCGCGCGTGGTGCTCGGGCAGTGCCCGCGCTGCGTGGCGGGGCGGCGGGGCGCGGAACGGCGCGGGAACAGCACGCGCCCCATGGCCAGCCGTATCGGCTTGCGCTGCGCAACGACGAACGAGCCATGCGCATGCCGGGGATGGGAGAGACGAGCGGGTCCCGGGAGGGCGACATCGTCGTCGTCGCCGCGGACAACGTTGAGGTCCGGGCAGGAGCCTGCAGGCGGCGCGCAGGCGCTGCCAGGCGGCGCAGGTCGTGCGGGTTCGGAGAGATGGTCCGAGATGTCTGCGGCTTAGGTACTGAGGCAGAGCAGAAGCCAGGCAGAAGCAGGCCCCAGCCACTGATGTAGATGAGCATCACCCAGGTGCTATCTTACTGTCCTGTCCGCGCCACGTAGAGGATGGCTTCTATGATCAGTCGAACTCGATTGCAAAGACTAATCTACATTGCGCGTCCTGCGAAGGTTCTGCCTCTCTCGCGCCCAACCCAAGTCAGGACGTGCGCGCGCGCATTAGCGCCATTCATACGCATATGAATTGCCCTCGTTCGCCCGGAAGCATCGCAAGCTGTCAGGATCACCATAGTTGGGTCGGAAGTGCAAGTTTCCACATGGATATAGCCTGGAAAGTCGTGGAAGATGGCATGCACGACCGCGAGCTCGTGGGACTGAACTTCCTCCTCAACGGCGGCAACAGGACCGGATTCGAGATCGTTTGTATGGCGATGGTACCCGTCGTAAATCAGGACAAGGCGCCTGCGCGACACGCAATGGAACAAATCGAGAACTCTGCGCGTCTGACAGTGGCATATCCCAGAAATAGTAACTTCAGGGACAGCGGCAGACAGTTGATTGATAATCTCGCGGTCCCGGTCGTCTTCTGTAACTGGGATAACGCAGCTGCCAAGCTTGACATGCAAGAATTCAACGGAACCGCAATCCTCTAGAACTGTCCCGAGCTGAGGTGTATGCCACAAGTAAAGGGTGATTTTTTTCAGGGCAGGTAATTCCCAAGGGCACGGGGCCCAAGGCCAGTCGAGTGCCTGACAGAGAACGAGCTCTTGAAGAGCCGGAAGCTGCATAGACGTGCCGGACCATTCGTGCCTGACAGGGGGCGAAGAGAAGGGGCGATCCTCCGCCACGATCCTGCGCAGCGAAGGGAGAAAACCACCATTGAGGTCGCGGAGGATATCGTACAGCAAACCCCAGTCGTCGAGGTCGGCATGAATAGTAACAGCCTGGAAGCATGGCGAGTGATGACCTCGCAAAGCATGTGGACGACGAGCATATTAGGATCCTCCGAAAGAAGAGTTATGTCTAGCGTGATGGGCAGGCTCCCGCTGCGGCAAAGGGCTGGTCCGACTGCCCATAGATTGGTCCACACGTCATCGGAACCCCGGTTTCGATGACCGCGAGGCCTTCCTGTGCAACCATATCTCCCGCCGCCAGATTTGCAGACCTGAACATGATCGGGTATGCTGGAGAAAAAGTCGATGTGCTGCCAGATGGATTGCGAAGTGGATGTCTTGCGCCAGGCGCGAGAGACAAGTGGCACCATTTCCAAGTCCTCCAGGGGGAGCCATTTCCAGATAGAGAGCAAGATATCTTCGGTGAGAAGTTTACGAAACCGAGTTCCGCCTTGCGGCGAAGACGCCGCCGCTCCAAGTGACACGGGCTGTGGTTCACTGATTGCGATATCGGATATGTAGATCAATGATGCGTATACTTCAAGTGAAGGGATCATATATCATACCTGGAATAAGACGGTATACTGTGTGTTGCAAAGTCGTGCATCATGAACAAAGACTACCAAGCTGAAATGTGGCGCAGAACAGTGGACTCTGGAGCACAAGTTATATAGGCATGCTCCATGAACAACCACAAGTGGTGGCGTAACTTAGTAAGAATTTTGGCCACCACATCTGCGCGCTTCTGCCTTGCTTCTGCCTGTGTTGTCGGCGGGTCTGACTGGAACAGGGGCAGCCCTCAACAGGCCCCAATACTGTGATCTGTTATTGGGCCTGACCAGAGAATGTATATCTCGGTAGGCCCCCCGAATATCCTATATAATGTTGTTTCCGTCTGCCGGACATGGCAGGCACTTTGGACCTCACCTTGTGTCCGCAGCACCGGACATGGGCAGGCTGTTGAGCCCCAGGTTGTGGTGGCCTGTCCGGACATGCTCCGCCGGGCCGCGAGGTCGTTTCCCCATGTCCGGACACGGTCCGCCGGAGAACCCAATCTGGGCCGTCCGCGGGCACTATCTCACCCAGAGTACAAAAAGTTTGATGTATCTGGACTCTATACTCACATTTAGACACTGTAGAATGTCTCTCTCATAGTGGAGTACATGATAGTGTCTACCTGGACTCTTTGAGAGAAAAATCGCGATTTTCGGAGCTTTTTCGGAGCTATTTTGGGCGTGTCCGGACATGCGCACGTCTTGCCGCGCACCTCAGATTTGATGCGTCCGGACATGGCAGGCTCCAGAGCCCAAAAAATGTCCGGACATGCACCCGAATTTTGAAAATTTCGGAAACAACATTAGATAGTATATTCGGGGGGCCTATCTCGGTTGCTGAGACCGTCGTGGTCCGCTGCAACCTGTTGATTTTCCGCAGGGAACCTTACAGCGCTTTCGGAAAGCCTTGACTGCGCCAATTTGTTTAAATAACGCCCCAAGGGCCCTTTTAGGGCAGATCCCGCTACCTTTGGTTAGACTGTATATGACCACTATCTAGAATACCAAATCCAAAACAGCAACTCTGGGGAAAAGCATGGCAGCCAATTGGCAGCGGTAGCGGCGCACATGCGATGTGGGGGCCACCTCGCCATTCTCGCCGCTACCTTGTTAATTGGATGTAGTCCTGATGAGCAATAGCTGCATTTCGCCCTTGAGGCCGTCGGCTGTATTATATCGACGGAAACATAAATTTGTTCGGCGCTATTAATTCTGGCATTATCGCTGTTGCTGACTGAGAGGCCTCTTCTCAGAGTACAGTCCATCCTTGACGACCCCTTCCGTGTCTTCTTCATTCGTAGCACGGATCCTACTCCGTTACCTCATGATCATGGAGCTCATGAGTCTCATCTCCCGTGTACATACCTTTCGCCGGCAGACCCGCAAACTCATGCTGCAGCTCATCACGACCCAGCTACCCAATTCGTCTAAGAAGGACTTGCCGCCTTGCTTGCCCGCGGATTCGCATCCCCTTGATATCAAATCGAAAACAAGGATACCGCGAGCAAATTCGAATCCCTTGAGCTGCGCGATGCGTTTGAGCGCCGCCCGCTCCCGCTCCCGCTCTCGCTCGACGAACGCGGGCACAGCGACAAAGGCACCATGCGGGCGCATCTTGAAGCCCATGAGATGGCCCTGCAGCGCGGCCTCGGAGAATTTGCCGTTGGGCACCGCAGCCGCGAAGCGCTCGGCGAGCTCTCCGAGGACACGCGGGGAGAGACGCGGCCGGCGCAGTCCGGGGCTAGGGATCGTGCCAAGGGACTCTCCCGCGTCGGCATGAGCGCATGAGCCTCGGACAGCGAGGCTGCAGCCTTGCAAGCCGTCACGGCGGCGACAGTTGGAGAGGAACGGATTCCGAGGGCTCAGCCTAATCGGCGGCGGGCTTCTCGCCGACAGCGACAGCGGCGGAGGTCGTCGCATCGTCGCTGTCCGCGGGAGGATAGAACGACTTGAGGAGCGCCGCGGCCTGCCATTTGGTTGCAACCCCGAACTCAACATGGATGCCCAGCGGTCTGGGCTGCTGAGCACAGGGTCAAGCCGCTTGACGTGGTTGGTGATGGCAAAGAGCAGCCGGGCCTCCTGCGCGGCGACACCGTCGATGGCGTTGAGCAAGCCGCTGAGAGTGACGCCGGGGTTCTCGTCCGGGTCCGACTTCGACGAGGACGAGGACAAGGACGAGGGGCGCTGGACGTCGTGAGTGAAGACGGCGTCAATGACCTCCATCAGCACCATCGCCTTGGTCGGAATGTCCGAGATGAGCTCATTCAGCGCGGTGTCGTCCAGGACGCGCATGGAGAGCGTGACGAGGAGATATCGAGGTAGAGCGCGCCGGCGACGCTGTTGATCGGCGACGTTTTTCCTGCGCCTGGCGCGCCGTGCAGGAAATACAGTACAGTAGCCCCGCTGAAACGGGATGCCGCGTTCGGAATGCCAGCTCTCGCTGGCCAAAAACTCGCACGCGTCATCGAGGAGGGACTGCTTGAGCTGTTCTGCCAGAATGATGCCTCTGAGTGGCCGCTTGGGCGGCGATCGATGGGCTGCCAGTCGTTGTACGAGTTCGGACAGTGCACAGTGAGGCGGTGCTTGAAGTCCTTCATGTAGACGCACTTCGCCTCGAGCAGCAGCTGTGCTCTACGTTGTACAGACGCAAGGAACGCTTTGGGCGTGCTCTACGTGCAAAGCGCGAGGAACGGAGGCCGTGCTCTACGCAGAAGGGACGCGAGGAACAGCGGAGCTGTGCTCTACGTCGTGAACCGCGAGGTACGCAAGTAGCGTGCTCTACGGGATAAGCGCGAGGAAAGACTGTGTCGTGCTCTACGCTGTAGCGGGAGAGGGGTGGGCGGGCAGCTGGGTGGTGGGTCCTTGACGAAGCAGGTAGGAGAGCGGAGTTTGGCCATTTCCGGCAATTGGCGGGCCACGCTCACACGAATCCGACCTGCCGCGCTGCCCCCTTTGGGGACGGTGCAATCAAAACGGCTGTCTTCATTTGAGGGCTGTCTATCAGTCGCTGTCCAGTGATTTACGGCGAGCGCCGTCGAGGTTGCGGCTCAGCGCGGCGCATCGCCCCACTGGTGTTCCCGGCAGTTGAGCAATTATGGCGTACACGCAGCAGATTCACGGCCTCATAACGGTTCTTAATCCTTCTTATCGTGGTCAAAATGATTCTGACATGCGCCGACGCTGTCTGTGCAATATGACGATCATTATCTTATGATCACGTACATCAGGGCCTCGATGGTGCGTGTTGGTCCGAGCGTTGCTCCTTGGCTGCTGCTCCTTGGCTCACTACCCACGTTGGCAGGGATCGAGAGGCTTGAGGGACAGCATGTTCGTCAGAAGCGCCTGGACCACGCAGCAGCGGTGCGTGTCACAGAACAAGAACTCAAAGCGTGCGTGGCTGGCCCTTTTCGGTGCATTCGCTCAGATCTTGCTAATACATTTCACGTTAGGGCTCTTGAATCACGATTGCCACTCGTTAAATACGGGCGCTCTGGATGGCAACTTCACTCTACATTGAATTTTGAGATGCGGCGCGAGATAACCCGTACTCGTCAATTCGCTGGCATCCCGCCTGTTACAGATGGCTTTGCGATGAAAGTGACACGAAAGCTACCCGCAGAAAAGACTGCTAGTACTCTCTCAGCCTTTCTTTTTATGCAGAAGAACGTCGAAGCCGGTTCGCCAATCTCGGCAACCTCCCAGCGCTCTATCGCTACGAGATCTACTGCTTTGCTCCGTCCAGAGCTTCGCAATGAGGTTCAAATGAACCAGCACCTTAGGCGACACTTCCGCGACTTCACGGACCAAGGAATTGTTGTCTTGTCGAATGTCGCCTACGTTCCCAATCTGCCTCCATTGCCTGATTCGAAAAGGCTCCGACTAGACGGCAGATACGGCTTCCATGACGCTAGTCGCTATCCGCAATTGCACTTAGCGGGAAAATGGCATATGGCATTTTGCCCTGGGTTCGGGGCTCTGCATTCGAGCACTAACGAGGACATGGCGTGGTACGACATAGACCTCAAGCAGTTCAAGCGTGTCCGTCCGGGCATGTACACCGTCAAGGGCGATCTCAAGAAAGCTCTATTGAAGGCCTCCAAGGATCAAATTTCACAATTCGATTCGACCAAGTTGCTAGCTGCCCATGCTCCTCAGGATGCGGCCTTGATTCTCCATTCTGCCACAGTACATTTATGCAACCAGATGATGTCCGAACTCGAACTGAAGGCTGTACTCGGGGACTTCCAGCGGTGTCTCCTTGAACTTCGGGCTTGGTCCAACTACGTCAGTGCCCTTCTCGCCCACCAGGACGTTTCACAGAAGCACGCGGGCAAGAGCATAGAGTCCCCCCCTTCACCGCTAGGTTCTGTCAGCGGGGAGTTTCGCGGCGTCTTTGTGACTGATCTTGAAACTGCCAACATTTACACCCATCTCCGGGTGCCAGTCTGGTGGATGAGGGGCAGGACGGTGGAGCTCATTGACTGGCTCAAGGCGAACGCATTTGAGGAGATATGCGACAACAAAGCAGTGAGTACAGACGATATATACCTCAACGATCATCTTGTGTCTGACCCTTGCTATTTTTTTACCAGACCGCCTTTCAGCAGCCCAACTTGCAGTTGATGCCACCTGAAATAAAGAACAGCTCGGACCACGGTGGCATCTATATTGTCCACCGTGACGACGATGATGCACAGGATGACGCCGAAACGGATCAGGATTGTGATGGCGAATATCGAAAGGAAAGGTGGTTGCCAGTGTTTGACCCGTTTGCGGGTGCACCCGGCCGCGACAGAAATGCCGTCGACCTCTCAGCCTTATTTCGTGCTCGGGGTTTCGCACCGGCGCGGAGGGGCGGCTTTCCGACCGCCGCTCCAGCGATGTCCACCACGAAATCGAAGACCTCCAAGAAGGCTCCGCGTCCAGCCAGGCCCGCACCCAGTATACTTCGACCTAGGTCCCCACCGGGCGCCGCAAAACGGTCGCATCTGGTGCCACTTCCTACACCCACACCCGCGCGCACGACCCCTTCGCCCCCACCTTCGCCTCCTGTGTCACATGTAATGCCTCTTCCTCCTGCACCTGAGCTACATGCATCGACAACGTCCTCATCGCCTTCCCTCACGTTTCCTCACAAGTCTAAAGTCTCGCAAACTGTCATTATTGATTCGAATTTCGACCCATATGAGTTATCAGACTACGAGGACGACATTGAACAGGACCTCCCCGCTTCCCAACCAAAGCAAGCACCATCAGTAACACCCGAGGTTATTAGGCCCAGTGTTGCGGTCACCATCGCTGACCCCCACAAGATATCTAATTGCGAGGGCGTCGCTGAACCCCAACCTACTACATCCGCGTCAAATCAGGTGCCATCGGTACCTGATGAGCCGGTCCAGATTCTGTGAGTGCATATACCTTTGGAAAAGCTTGGAATGAAATACTGACTTAGGTCGTGCGGAATAGGGATTCCTCGCACGCACCCGACACGCCCACGCCCAATCCCAGTCCCGTGCCGACGCTCGCGCCTGCACCGGCCCCCACTCCCATGCCCGCGTCTACGGCCACGCGCGCAGCTGAAATAGTGCCGGCACTCGCGCACACTTTCGTCCCCGATCTTATTTCCGTTGTCGTCGACGGCGTCGCAGCCATTCCCTTACCTGCCATTAATCCTACGTTCGCTCATTTGCCGGCCCCCTCCATCCCTTCTGCACGGGATAGCAATGTTAAAAATTCCATCGCTGCCGCTGCCACAACAAGATTCTCTCCTACCGTCGCTCCCGTTCCCATTCCTGTCACTGCTCCCAGTCCTGCCCTTGTTCTATCTTGCGATCCGGCTGCCGCGGCCTCAGGTGTACAGCAAGATGCTACGGTCAGGGTGAAGCGCAAGCTGCGTATGTCTCTGGCATCATAGTCCCATATTACCATTCTTTACTCATTTCCTTGTAGGTGATTTGGAAGTCGCTGACAATGCCTCGTCCGCCGACAAAGATAGACTCACAAAGAGACAGCGTAATCGCGACCAACTGCGTCAGGGACGGAAAGCAGACCATTGGTTTCTGGGCTCCGAGGATGTTAACCTGCCAGAGTGGTTCTCACACGAGAGCCGGTGGGACGCGGAGATGTTCCACGTGGATCGGTCGTACGAACGCATGGACATCCTCAGAAATGCCTACACTGCGCCCATCTGTTTCAAGAAAGAGAAGATCCGTTATCGAACGCCGAGACCGGCATTGTTCGGAATCGACGACTACACCAAGATTTTCGCCACCTGGCTAGTTATCCGCCCGTATGTCTTGCGACGTCTCGCGACTACATCCATGTTGGACATGCCGGGCTTCGATAGCGGCCAGTGGCGGCAGCTCCTCAAGCTATTACTGAACGATGACCATTTCGCGGACGTTGCTACTATGCTCGAACTGGACGCGGTTTCCCAGCAGATGGCTATGGTTGCCAATACGATGCAGGGCATAGAGGAGCCAGTGGGGTCGGCGGCGGCGGCGGCGGCGGCGACATCCGATCATCACATCATTTTGGAGGATGACGAGGAAGGTTTGGACCAAGGCGACGCATGTGCGGTTTCAACTGATTCGGACATATGGTATTCTACGTGCGTAAAGTGCTTTGGTGTATTGTGCTCAGGCTCCTAGCATTCTGACCCGATATGCCAGTGAGGGATTACCCCGGGCGGAGGGAACCATAGGTTCCGCACCACCATCTTCGGGTGCCCAAGCTCCACTGCCTCCAAAATCCTTTCCGTGGGCTCGCCAACATAAGCTTCAGGTTGCTCGGACAGTTGCCGAGCTGGCGGCATCGACAACATCGTTCGACGACCACCTGCTTCGGCCATTCAGCGAAAAGCCAGACGACTGGTTGCCCATGGCGCTCCGTAAATATATCGTCTGGGAGGTGCGCGAGATGGAATTTCGGAACGCTTTATACTTGGTCGATTTCACCGTTCGACGTGCACATGAACAGCAGCCTATGGAAGTATTCCAGGCTCGTCGCCGGGAATCGCAGCTTCGCGCATGCTGGGGCGGCGGTGACATAAAACCCGACGAGGCCTTTCCGAGCCCTTTCTCAGTCAAGGAGACAACATTGTCGACTTTGGAAGCATTGAAGGCCATGTATGAACTCATGGAGTCATGGCCGAGGTCTGACACCTTCCTCAAAGCCCCAGAGGGATCTTGGACTCTCAGCAACATTGAAGAGCTAGCTGTCATGGTCTGGTCTTGCTATGCTCAGACTTACTTTGACTACATTCGAATGCCGCACCCTGTGCCATACATACGCCCTCCATTCCCTTGGTGAGATTTCTTGGCTGTCATTGATGTAAACTTGTGTACCCTTCTTAGGCATAGGGATCTCCACTATCTCGAATGCCGCATCTGTCGACAGACTTTGTACTTAGCGGATAAGCGGGGAGATAAATTTTACTAGTCTCCTTCGCAGACTTTGACGTTCGCGATCGTAAATTTTACTAACTTACACATCAGGATAGCACATCTTGACGCCAAAGACTGCGTCGGACGTGATGTACTTGTCGCCGGATGGGTAGAACGACGTGACGAGCGGCTCATATCCCTCGGCTTTCAAGTTCGGCCGAGTGACACAGGAGTGAGTGAGTCGTGAAAGCGGATGCGGTGCTGGGAACGCAGGATGCATATTGTGCCGGTCGAGCTTTGCGAACATCTTCCACACTGGGCCCTATTGCACCATCATTCATCCTCGATCTCAGATTACTGACTGGCAGCTGGTCTCCGGGAATGGGATACACGACGGGCACGACGGCGCGGAACGCATAGCTGCCGTCCGCGCTTTTCAGGCGCTCGCGGCAGTCCGGAGTTGTGCGGTCATCACTGGGTCGTCGTATTGGGTGTCATAGCGGCCCGTGTCGTCCGTCTCCCACGTCTCGATTGTCGCGCCTGCGATGGGCGACCCGGTCGTGTCGAGCACGCGACTGTGCACGCACATCGGCTTGCCCTTCCCCCGAGAGGCGATGGAAGAGCCCAGTGCGAGTGAGACATGAGAAAGGTGTGAGCGGAGTTGGCTTGATAATCGATGAAGTGGACGGACCGTCTGGCGCGTCCTCGGCGAAGAAGGGCCCAACTTGAAGGCCATCGGTATACATGAGGGGACGAAGGCATATTTTGCGAGGACGGACACACACGGTAGACTCGGTCAAGTCCCAGACCCTGGGGTGTTTGAGTGCGTCGTCGAGCGCTGACACGGCCAGGACATCGGAGATGAGATTAAACTCCTGCCGGCTGCAGGTGCCCATACCACTCTATCAGCTCACCGCGAATTATCCCACGGACACACCTTACATATATGTGCAAGTCTGCCCTGTCTGTGTGGGAAACTGGATGGCCGTCCTGGTGCAATTGTTACTAGGTATTCTGAGCGACCGGGAGGGTTGCGAGAGGCTTATATCTACTCCTCTGTAGCCAAGGTGATAGGGGCAGTCAGCGATTGCGATTATTCCTGCTACCTTAGTAGCAAGCTCGTACCCAGCGGTTTGCACTCGTCCGTTCGCTAGGTCTCACACGCGAAGGTGAATGAAAGTGTAAAATAAATATGATTTGAATCCGAGATCTGATGTTTAACCGAGAAGAGGGAGGCGAAGATTTTTTTTTTTTTGGTGGAGCATACAGTAAGCTAGGTATCTTCACCGTCTTACTGCGTAGCTGGTTTATTGAAAGCACCTGACCCTCGAATCCGGATTGCCTGAGAAATACCTTTTACGCACGCCCGCTCGGGGAGTGTGAGACTCATAAGCCGTTCAACGTTCCCGACCTCGCGGTCGGGGCGGTCGGGGCGGCCAAATACTCACTAAGAACTCAGGACCAGCCCATCACTTCCTCGGTGTCGTCCCATATACAGGACTGTGGATGATTGGTTCCCACGTCTCCTTCATGGTTCTCCACATTTCAGGGCTCTGCTCTTGTATTTGCGCCTGTTTTCCATCTGAGCATCAATACGGAGGCGTTTCTCAATAGTCTCCCGCCACCTGCTAATTATTTCCTGTTCAAAATGATGTTTCTCTGGATCGTCTTGGTTCTGGATGCGGCGCTCGTTTCGGATCTTCCAAATCGGGAAAGCCGCTTCGGACACTAAGATCCGGAACAATCGGGACGCGCCGATAAGGACCTTGCCATCCTGGCCTCGTATTTCGACCAGTGCGCATCCCAAAATTGCCCCAAGTAAGATTTCTGGCCAGGGGTGACTTATTCTAGCCCAGAGATCTCTAGCTTCGCTCCATACAATCTCCTGACCCGGCGCTTCGCACTCGTGCAGGATATGGTCCATCAATTCTAGAGTACCGCACGGTGGGCAGTCCGCTAGATCGTCCCTGTGTGGAACATTGTGCCAGAAACTGCCAACCTTCTGAGTGTTGTGCATCGCTCGCCACATGAACTCTCGCACGGGCTTGTAGAAGTCTTTCGTTCGCAGCGAGCGCCATAGGTCTTGCGACGTCGGCCAACTACCGTTGATCTCCGCTACCGCGCACTTAGCCCGCGCAGTGTTTATATAGGCGAAGAACTTCGTGCAACCGTAGACTCAACTAACCGCCGGCCGGAGGGGTCTGGTTCCGAATCTAGTGCAACCGCTGGCACAGCCCTAATATAAGCGCCTTCCAAAGCGCCCGCCGCTCCGGCGCCCAGATGTTCCTGCATTACCCAACAACTTGTTCCCGCATCACACAAGTGAAAACTACAGAGGTGCGATCCCAAATGCCAGGTCGTGACGTCCTCCAAGGCTGGACTGCGTCGACTGCCGCCTGACTCGCCTCTGCCGCTCATCCGCTGCTGTGTTTAGCCCCTTCTGTTTCTGACTCACTCTCTCTGTCTGCCAACGCTGTCCTACAATACACGCTCTTAAAGCGCCTCACCTGCTTTCGGTGTGGCTGGCGGTCTCTTCACCGTGACCTTGTCAGTATTCCTTGTGTGTGGCGCATCCTCTGCGCTGTCGTTCCATGCGAGGGCTGCATCCTCGTCGCAATCATGTGGCTTCTTTGGCAGGCACGGCCTCTTTTCCGGCGCTCCAGGGCTTGTATGGTTTGCCGCGAGGATTGGCTTCGTGTTGTAAGTACTCGCGCGACCCTACAATCACCATCGACCGGCGTGGGTTCGGCAGCTTACTCGTCAGCTTTTCTATTCCTGTAAACTGAGCAGGAGATGGATGCACAAGATAAGGTTGCTTTGCAGCTTGTGTGGAGGACGCTCGCGTCGAGCTTGCGAAACCTTGGACTGATTCCAGTACTCGCCCTTATATAAGTCTCACCCACGGACAGATATCTATTCCAGCATGTGCAAAGAGTTCTTGCTGCGCTCCTGGTCCTCGGTCTCGGTTGTGCCGGTCGTTCTCTGCACGCTTCTTGTTGTCGGCTTCAACGTCCGCCGCAACCTACAGTATTCCTGGAAGGCAGCCTCGTTTGCCGATACAAGATTCGCACTGTCCGTATGAGCGCGTTTCTGCAAGGTACACACGCTTGAGTGTATCTCGCCCTTCTCTTTGAGCTGCTGCTTTCGAATTTACGGGCCTCGAGGCCTTCCTGCGTGAGAGACCGTCAGCCCATGGCCCGAACTCCTTTCTAAAATAATACCCTCGAGGACTAGCATTTAAGATCACTCCGCGCTCGTTGAGTCTTTTCCATCCGGCTCCTTAATGAGACTCATTAACATTGCTTGTGGACATTGCGGCGACGACCTGAATCTACTCGTCCGACACCGACGTCCTTGTCAGGAGCCCTGCCTTCTGCACAGCTAGTGCATGGACTGTGATCTTAGTGGCACTCAGGCTCGAATCTCTCTTCTCTTGGATCTAGCAGATCCCGCTGTTCGTGGTAAAAACTCATCTCAGCGGCGTAATGGGCGGGACGAGCTGTATGCATCAGCCTGGGAACGTTGAAATACCGTTCGTATACTGTAGTACAGTCGACTCCCTCGTAACCGATAGGTTTTGGTTCCACCCAAAACCCATGGGTTATTGCGGGTATGGGTTAAGAGGATAGGAATTTGTATATAAATCTCGATTCGGGAGACGGCCAAAGGCCACGGCTGAGTATGGGTTATCGATTATGAGGACTATGGGTTACGAGGGAGTCGACTGTACACTGTTGAGTTTCCGCAGGTAACCTTAAATCCAAAAAGGAAATGTCCGTGATATCTCCGTCCGCTCGTGCCGAGGCCGTGATCCCGAGCTGCTTTGTTTGTATCGTGTTTGCGCACTGCTCCGAGTCTTTCCACCGCGTTCGTCGTCGCCGTGGCCGCCGTCGCCGCCGCGGCTTGGCCCCACTTGCTGCCCCTGGCCATCCATAATACACTCCCATCTCGCACGTGCAACACATGTCTCCTATATCCTTGGTTTCTGCAGGGCCTCATACGGTCACCTCCCCTCCCCCCCTCCCCGGCACACGTCGCCTGCATCCTCCTCCTTTCCCCCGAGGCTTTCTCTTCCCAGTCAATCTTTCACCTGTGTATGCTATGGAAATTGTGCCTTCCAATCTACTCATTTTTGACCTCATACAATGAATAATCCATGAACCTCAATGAGCCTGAATAAGTGTTTCAAATTGATTCGAAAGAGCGATCCGAAGTTCCCACGAAAGAGATCCATATGACGATCTCTAACCAGGATTGAACTGTTCACGCCATCCCGAGCTCCCCCGAGTGTCAATTCTGAACTCGAATCTGATCCAATATATGGACTTTTTTAGAAACAAGGTTACCTGCGGAAACGAGGCAAGTGTCTGTGTGAGTAGGCCGGAGCCGACTTTATATGGCCCGGAATAACATTGCACTTAATGACTCATAGTATGTCGGAGGCAGGATGCGCATTCATAATCGTCAAAGCAAACAGGGAGCCTTTTCACGATAAACAGCAGGACATCAGATGTAAGATAAGTAGGAAGAATGACGCAAAATAGTCCAACCGAAGTCGTGGCGGTCGGGCGGGAATGTAGCTCTCCGGAAGGTCTTGCTGCGAAATATACTACTACTACTACTACTACTACTACTACTACTACTACTACTACGAAGTGTCGAATGTCCTAACCACTAGCATTTCGATGACTGCTGGTCTCCCCGTCGGTGATAATCCAATCCACCGTCATCGATGCTCCCAGCTGCGTGATCACCAGAAGAAAGATTATTAGCACTGTAGTGCGTCAACTGGGCAAATGTGGTTTTGGGACGGGTGCATACTGGTTTTAAGCAATGCATCAGTGGCAGGGACGTTTGAGGCCACTCGGATGCCATCGGCATTGTCCACGCCGAGTTCTCCCCAGATAGGGTCTGCTCATGAGCAAGCAGTGTTGGTCGCGGCACCTCTGATTGCCTCACGCTTGGCGTCGATGGTGGCGTATTCGGCACAAGAACGCGGGGCGCATAAGCAGGCGGAGTGGGTTCCGGCACCATCGGTTGTCTCAACGTCGGCGTTGATGGCGGAGTCTCTGGAACGAAAATTTGGGGCGCATAAGCGGGCAGTGTGGGTTCCAGCATCATGCGTTGCCTCAAAGTCGGCGTCGATGGCGGAGTCTCTGGGACGAGAATCCGGAGTGGAGACTCGGGGATACGTGGGAATGCGGATACAGGCATCGATTCGACATTCGTGTCTAATGCAAGGCGGTCGACGACGTTGCCAGACATTTGCCAAGGAAATCAGAGGTCGCTGAGGTGAAAAAGAGTGTCAAGGGTTCTCAGTATACAAGTGAAGTTGACAGGGATTTCAACATCTTTATAAGCTGCGACGCCACCGTGGAGGCACCATGGGCAGGGAGTCGAATGGATCGGTGGTCGTTAATAAAAGGTGGAAAACGAGATGAATGAATGTGCGAGCGGCAGAAATGGCCTGATCTCCGGGTGGCTAAGTCATGCTGGTTCATGTGAGGCGCAAGCGAGGGCATGATTTACATCAGACACTGAGACAGAGGCCACCCTGAAGCATCTGAGTTGAACACGGCTAGCCATGGGAAGGATG